>CM053790.1:54866693-55126693 GCA_028749045.1 Cupressus sempervirens | reverse complement strand
TGCTATTCTTTCATGTTGCAAAATACAAACTGACTACTACCTATATTAATCAAATTTCTGCTATATTGCTTTCTACCAGGTAAGTGTCATCAATTTACAAAATATACTGCCCTAACAATTTATGTAATTTGTGCTCTTTGAGCAATGAAAAATTGTAAAATCGCTTTCAGACAGCACATAGCTGGCAAGGGCATAGAAGACATGAAGAGAAAAATACACATAAAAAAAAAAAATTGTATCCTCCTAAACCTCACAGCTTAAATGTTAAAAGCTGCTTGCCAAAAATGGATATCAAAATTGCAATCTAGTTGTACAAAATTTGTCAAAAGTAGTGAATCTTTACCTGGAAAATTACACTATGAGATATAATATGCCTGAAAAATATAAGCTATGACTTAGGATTTCAAGCTTTCAAGTGATGGTCACAAGGGCGGGCATATGCAAGAAGGCTCTTTAAAGCAAGTGGCATCCACGTAGTAACGAGCATTTTAGGCCAAAAAAAAAAAGAGCTTGATTATGATGTGGAAATACCAAAGCAAGTACAAAAGGGGTTAACAAATGAATGAACCTTGAAGTAGTGACATCGTCGGTGAGGAATTCTGCATGAATTGACATGAATCTTCTCATCTCTAAATTGGCATTATTTTTCCTTGGAAGTGGTGGATGCCATGAGCCAGGAAATTAGAGGCAGTTGGCTCTCCTCCAACACCTCGATGAACTCAAAAAGCCCTCATTTATCTCCACATCACTGAGCCTCGATTCACCCATGAAGGCCTCAAAGAAGAAGAAGATGTAGAGGATGAGAGCGAGAAGATGAGGAAGATTTCCAATGATGCCCAACAATGATCTATTTGCATTTTGATTTCCAACTATGGCTACCAAAGGCTTGTTGGCATATTATAATCTCCAAAGTTTCTTCATGTCAAACACATAAGAGATTGTGTGTCTCAACCATACAAAGGCAAACTCTAGAGCTGTTTGAACCATACAAATGCAAACCCTAGCATAAGGACATCGCGGAGCTTAGGGGAAAGTTCTGGAAAGAGAATGGAGAGAGTAGTCGTGTGAGTATGTTTAATCAACACATGTCCATATTATCATAATCAATATTATATTGTTCATTTTTAGGTGATAGTTGTGTAGAATTAAGAGAAAAATTTATCATCGTAGATCATAAAGTGTACAACTATGGGGTTGTTGATTATTCTTTTAGGTTAAAAGGTGGGTGAAATTTAGAGGGTAACATGTATAAAATTAGACTTTGTGTGATTATTTTGGGAAACATAGTTAGTGAGTTGTAAATGGAAGCGAAATAAATAGATTAGAATTTAATTAGGTTTAAAAAGAATAGTGTATTTTTTAAGTTAATTTTAAACTATAATAAATTATCATTTTAATATAAATTGTGTTAAATATGATCAATCATTGGTTTCTTGTTGTTTTATATAAGATTTTAAAATAACTTAAAAAAATGATATCAATTTTTTAAAGTTATTCTTTAAGTATTTAATAAGTTACATTCATAAGAAGTATTTGAATATATTTTCATAAGAAATGATGTTTAAACAATCATTTGTTGATATTTATATTAGTAAGTTTTGGTCAAGACCTCTAAAATCTCATTTTTAGGACACTTTGAATTAAATTGATTATTTTGACAAATTGCCAAATGAGTGGTAGCCTCAAACCTTAGTTGAAGTTAGTTAAGTGGCTATTTTACATTTCTAAAAAAAAAAAAAGTCCAATGACATTCCGTTCTACAATTATGTGTTGACAAAGTTAGCCCTCACGACTATTGGTGCCTCTCCCCTATAAGGACTAATAGAATAACAAAGTAGACATAACCCAATAAAATGAGCAAAAAGGAGGAAGAGGAGAGAGAGGGGGCAAGGAGTATGACAAGACACCTAAGAAAAGAAAAATAATAATAAACAAAACAGCTAAAATTACAATGAGCCAATAAAATAAACAATGAGAAATATTAAACCACAACGTACCTTAAAAAACCATACAACATTAGGCTTTTAATGACAAAGGTAAAATTGAGGGTCACGAAGACTAAAGAGAAGAAAAAATTAGTAAATAAAATAGATATTAAAGAAATAAAAGATAAATGTCCAGAATGAACCAAATGAAAAAGACACACTCAAAGGGAAAAATAAAAAGAAATCAAACAAAGAGGAAGGGAACTAATATGAGTATTAAAGAAGACAAATAATGCAAAAAATAAATAAAAAAATTGAACCTTGATGCTTTCATGCACTCCTTTGTAGATGAGTTATATAATCTTATATCTTTTCATGATTTTATATTAAATGTTTTCATGGTAATTTAAAAAAAAAAAATTAAAATTAAGATCAATGTCCACATATAAAGTATACTTTCTAAACTTAGACATATATAAGATAATTAGAATAGATATATTCTATAAAGAAAATCAACACAATCGCAAGTTAGAGGCAATAAAGTTGAATAAGAAACTAATTTTAAAGATTGAATTTTCAAATGATATTGATCTTTGTAATACAATAATTGTGAGACTTAAATATATGATTGTGGCTTAGGGGAAGGAGAGAAAAACACATCTCTCTACTTGTAGAAAAAGAGAATAATGCATCTTTTAACTATATTCAATATAAAAAAATGCTATTTTGACGAATTTATTATTATTCTTCATATTATAATCTTATTATGCCTTGCTATTATTTATTTTTGTAAGTTAATACTATTGTAATCACTTTGCTTAATTTGTGATTAATATTTTCTATTTCAACCTACTGGATGTAAGTATTTTTATTTTTAATTTTTCTAATATTTATATGTATATTTTTATTTTTATTATTTTCCACATATGAGGTATACTTTCTAAACTTAGACATATATAAGATAATGAGAATAAATATATTCTATAAAGAAAGTCAACATAATCACAAGTTAGAGGCAATAAAGTTAAATAAGAAACTAATTTTAAAGATTAATACGATAATTGTGAGACTTAAATACATGATTGTGGCTTAGGGAAGGAGAGAAAATACATTTGTCTACTTGTAGAAAAAGAGAATAATGCATCTTTTAACTATATTCAATAAAAAAAATGCTATTTTGACAAATTTATTATTATTTTTCATATTATAATCTTCTTATGCCTTCCTATTATTTATTTTTGTAAGTTAATACTATTGTAATCACTTTGCTTAATTTGTGATTAATATTTTCTATTTCAACCTATTGAATGTAAGTATTTTTATTTTTAATTTTTCTAATATTTATATGTGAATATTTTTTATTTTAATTATTTTAATAATTCTTCAATTTATATAAAAATTAATACAAATAAAATTTTAATTTAAAAAATATTATGTTTTCATCTAAAAATATGAAAACATTGATTAAATGATATCAATTATTATCATTATAACTAATTCAATTCTTTATGGTATGTGAGTTCTAGCCCTCCTGAATGGCAAAAGAACTTGGAGACATTCTAGAAATCTCCTATTCCTCCCAAAAATTTATTCTTCAAATGGCAGCTTTTGTTGGATAGGCTACCTGTTAAGAACCAATTTGGTACTGATGATTGTCTTGTTTGCAATTTACCTGATAATATAAGACACATTTTTGTGTGTGTTCTTTTGTCAGGACTGTTTGGATGCTTTTTGGGATTTCTATAACTGAGCATGCTTCTACTTTTGATATTATTACTGGCAAAATAATTGATCTTAAAAAGATGCTAACCTTTTCTGGAATATTCTCGCTTCTCACATCTTATGGTTTATCTGGAAATATAGAAATGAGAAAAAATTCCAAGGCAATGGCAGAACTATTATTGTGTTTCTTTTGAAACTCACATTTTATAAAATTATTTCATAGGTGTGCTATGTTATGTGGTTGGAAAGGGAGAACTTGAAAAGATTTCTCCAAGATTGGCTTGCCACGATGTTTATTTACAAGATGAAGAATGGTTTGGAATGGGCCAGCATTGCTGACAATAAAGCTACTTTTGATGAAGCTCTTAAAAGACTGCTTAAGGAAATCAAGGAAAGTAGAGGACCCTACTTTGATAATATAGAACTATTTGTTCACATATTGGAAAGGAAGAAAGTTGTGTGGATGGAAGGGGACCAAGGATGGACCTCTTGGGTGGAAGACTATGATGATGTTCTACAGTGACTGTTATTGGCTTTCTTTTTTATTCTTATGCTCTCATAAAGCTGTTTATATGGTGATCTACCCTATTTTGTACTTAATTTATTGATCTTAACTTGGTATATATGTGTGTGTGTGTGTGTGTGTGTTTTATTGCTTATATATCATGTGATACTATTATATTATAAATAAATTATAGTATTTTTATAATTATAATATTTTAAAAATGATTATATAATGTAAAGAATATTTATTTTAATATCTTTAATTGAATGACAAAAATTATATTATAAAAAAATGTAATATTAAAATATAAAAATATAAACCAATCCACTTACATTAAAAAAATATAAAAAATGAATCACATTCACTTGAATAAAAATCAACTAACTTGGATAATATAAGAGCTAAATAAATTCACCAAATCAAATCTTAGCCAAATATTTTTTTAAAATTGTAGAGTTAAAAATCTTGCATCTATGCTATTCAACATATTATTTTGATAACAGAAGTTAAAATCAATTAATTTTGAGTTGTACAAAATAAAAAATTTAATTACTAGTTAAAGCCTAAAATTCAAAATTTGTCACAATGGTACTTAGCCTACTGGCAAGTACTAATAATATTTTTGAATAAGACATGTATTAAATAATATAACATAAGATAAATTATCTAAAATTAAATAATATTACTCTAATCCATATGTACACTTTTTAAAGTAAATAAATAATTTATGATTAATATCTAATTTTAACTTTGTACATGTAGAACTTCTAACCATAAGATTTTGTCAAATTTCTTTATGTATCCTAGTAGGTGTCTTAAGAGATTAAAGATAAGATCTCTTTTAAGATCCTCAAAGCTAAAAAAAAGAATTGAATATTAAGAATAACTCAATACTTTCCCATAAATATATAGGGTATGTGTAGGATCATGGTGTGAAAAAAAGTGGTGATGTGAAAAAAAATAGAGTTTGAAGACGTCTAAAAGCACTTCAAAATCCACTTTGACTTTTTTTCACCTATCTAGTTACCAAACCTGGAAAGTAAGGCCGAGCCTTATCAGATATCTGATTTGAAATCAGATATTCGATATTATCGGATATCCGATCTCATATCAGATATCCAATAATTAACATAATAATATTATCATAATATAATAATTATAATTATTATACTATAATATAATAATTATAATTATTATACTATACTATAATATTATTATTATATTATAAAAATATAAAAAAATATTATATTATAATAGTATAATATATTATGTAATATAATATAATATAATATTATAATAATCATAATAATTATACTATAATATAATAATAATATTATTATATTATAATCGTATAATATTATACTATAATAATAATATTATATTATAATAATATAATATAATATAAAATAAAACATAATGTAATATAATATATATAAAATATAATATAATAATAATAATGTAATATATTATCATATAATATATAATAAAAAAGTAGTATATTATATAATATATGCGGCGAATATCGAATATCCGATACCTCTGACATTACATTAAAAAAAATCACAGACCCGCGGGCCCTTATTTCGCATATTTGGGGGCTAGTATTTTCATCGCGATCGGATATCAGATATATGATCGGATATCGAATATCAAGGCATTTTTTGTTTGTTTTTTAACTCATTTTAAACCTAAATTCAATAGATTTTAGCATTATTTTGTTTGTTTTAGTTGAATATAGGGTTTTTTTGAAAAAAATTGTTAAAATTAAGGTTTTTTTTAATATATATTACATTTTGCAATTCAATAGGAATGGTTGATCAAAATGATGACACTGAGGCTGGGAATAATATTCCTCGTAACCCCCCACCAAATGATCCAGTACCCCCACAAAATTGTCTGCCAAATGATCCTCTACCCCCTCAAAACCCTCCTCGAATCAAGGATTTGATAAATGAAAATCTCATCGAATTGAGAGGTTTGCATAGAACATATATAATAATGTACCCACATTGGCTCCTATGTTATCCATGTTAAACACCATAGTGGATAACATAGAAACCCTTATGGACCAACAAAATGCCGCTCTTTGTTGGCATGATGAAATGCATGAGATGTTTGATGAAGGTTTGGACTACGATGAGGTTGCGGCCCTCAATATAACCAAAGAGGATTTTGCTAGCCTTTTTGCTAACCCAAAAATGGGTTTACCAATCAACCCAAAAAAATCCAAACTATCGATTAAATGGTGCACAAATGATGCCATACATGCAAACTTTTGGGATCGTTGGTGGATGGTCTTTGATATCCCTCCACATGGCAATTTAGACATACCATTTTATTTACTTAGAAAATTATATGCATAATTTGTGTTGAAACTTAAAGTGAACTATTGGAGCATGAAGCCCAACATGGGCTTAGGACTAGGAGCTCCTCAAGATAGACTCTTTTTCTAGTGGAAGAAAGCTGGCACTTTTGTCTCCCCCATTGATATCTCCCCCCCTCCTCGAGTGCAGCATCCAGATATTATGGTAGAGGCTAGCTCTCAGACCATTAGAGCCATTCATAGGTTGAGTAGCCTAATGATATCTAAAGCTAGGTCAGTCCTGCCTCCTCCTGTTGATGATGCTGGTGCCAATTCATCATCGGCTAGCTCATCACATGTTTGTGTGCCTCACACTTGCATTACGTGCAAAAATAATTACTTGGGTCCCATTGGTGATCTTCCTGAGTATCATTTTGTATTAGACGAGGATACACCAGACACACGCGCAAAGGCTACAGACTCTAATGCGAGAGAGGAGGGGAATGTAGAGGCATGGACTCCTTTGGTGTCGATACGTGTATACATTTTTTTGTTATGACATATGCCATTTAAAGTACATGTTCACATCATCGGATAGCTTCTTATCAAAACGTGGAAGTCTCCAACCAAATGCCCATGTTTCATTTTGAAGAGGATCATCAATTTTTTGTCGTTGACTAAGTGCTCTTCTCAAAGTAGTATGATTTAGATTCAAATCAATACAAGTGTGTCTCATATATCTACCCTTTCTCAAATGATGACTTACCAAAGAGGTTGAAATAACCCTTCAAGTAGCTCTATTATCCTTCTCCCTGCTATTTTTTTCAATGCTATTGAGAGCACTAAAAATATTCTTCACAATAATGGCATTTCTTTTCAACTTTTTATTGACACGAATCTTCAATTTGGAAAGCATAGGTCTCATCTTTTGCATCTTTAATAAGTGCATGAAAAGCTAACATTGCTCCACCACTATCTTGTTGCCGAAAAACATCTTATATAGTCTTGAAGCCCATAACTGAATGGTTCTTTCTAATTTTTTCCCTTCCAAACTGGTAATAATCATTTCATCAATTTCAATTATCCATTTTGGTGTTCTAGAACCTTCATTTTGATTATAATTAGGAGATATGTAAGGTTCTTGTGCATTAGGTTCCTATGCATTGTCATGTTCAACATGGTCAATTATGCAATTTGCATTATGACCTGGTAGCATTTTGTCCTCAAAATTTTCATTCTCTAAATTTTCAATTCTGGCATTATCATTTTCAATAGGTACATTTTCATTCCCCAATTGTACATATTCATTATCTGACTCTATGATTTCACCTTTGACTAATTCATCGTCAACTTGATTGATATTTAACATACCTCATCTTTTTCTTCGGTGTTCCATTTTGTCCCTTTCCCTATATGCTACAATGTCTTCATTGGATACCTTCCTTTTGCGTTTAGCCTTTCGATGATTGCTACTCTCTGTTTAGATGACAATATCAGACACCTAGGGTTATATTTTCAAACTTTTTTTGATTGGTTGGGCCCTAAAATATGACTTTTTGTAAAACTCGTAAAAAAAACCTCAAAAAGTGATATTGTCACATCTATAGGGATAGGGAATATGTTGGAAAATGATGCCAGTTATATCGGATATCTGATATCAAATCAGATATTTGATATGCCCCAAGAAGATTTTGGAGGGAAAAACGAATATGGGTTATAGTTTGTGAGTTATCAATTATTTGAGTTATATTACTATGTAAAGATATATTATAATATATTATATATATAATAATATATTATGTTATTCTTATTATAATCTATAAATATAATATATATTATTATATTATATTATTATTATTTTTATTATATTTTTATTAAATATAATAACATAATATTATATATATATATATGTTATTAATATATATTATTATTATTATTATCTATAATATATTATTATTATTATGACCTATGTTATTAATATATAATAATATATTATGTTATTAGTATTATAATCTATAAATATAATATGTATATAAATATATATGTCCCTAGGGACATATTATAATCATTCATATGTGTCGAAGGGGGTTATAGGGTGACCTATGACCCTCTTCGACCCATTACATGACGACATATGTCCCTAGGGGTCCTAGAACCCCTAAGGACATATCAAAATCATTCATATGGGTCGAAGGACCCATTACATGACGACATATGTCCCTAGGGGTCCTAGGACCCCTAGGGACATATCACAATTGTTCATATGGGTCGAAGGGGGTCATAGGTCTTCGACCCATTACATGATGACATATGTCCCTAGGGGTCCTAGGATCCCTAGGGACATATCACAATAGTTCATATGGGTTGAAGGGGGTTAGAGGGTGACCTATGACCCCCTTCGACCCATTACATGACAACACATGTCCCTAGGAACCCTAGGGACATATCACAATCATTCATATGGGTCGACCCATTACATGATGACATATGTCCCTACGGGTCCTAGGATCCCTAGGGACATATCACAATCCTTCATATGGGTCAACCTATGACCCCCTTTGACCCATTACATGACAACATATGTCCTTAGGGGTCCTAGGACCCTCAGGGACATATCACAATTGTTCATATGGGTCACCCTATGACCCCCTTCGACCCATTACATGATGACATATGTCCCTAGGGGTCCTAAGACCCCTAGGAACATATCACAATCCTTCATTACATGATGACATATGTCCCTAGGGGTCCTAGGACCCCTAGGAACATATCACAATCCTTCATATGGGTCGAAGGGGGTCATAGGGTGACTAGGACCCCTAGGGACATATCACAATCCTTCATATGGGTTGAAGGGGGTCATAGGGTGACCTATGACCCCCTTCAACCCATTACATGACAACATATGTCCCTAGGGGTCCTAGGACCCCTAGGGACATATCAAAATTCTTCATATGGGTCGAAGGGGGTCATAGGGTGACCTATGGCCCCCTTCGACCCATTACATGACAACATATGTCCCTAGGGGTCCTAGGACCCCTAAGGACATATCACAACCATTCATATGGGTCGAAGGGGGTCATAGGGTGACCTATGACCGCCTTTGACCCATTACATGATGACATATGTCCCTAGGGGTCCTAGGACCCCAAGGGACATATCACAATCATTCATATGATTCAAAGGGGGTCATAGGTCCTTCGACCCATCTAGGACCCCAAGGGACATATCACAATCGTTCATATGGGTCGAAGGAGGTCATAGGGTGACCTATGACCCCCTTCGACCCATTACACAATGACATATGTCCTTAGGGGTCCTAGGACCCCAAGAGACATATCACAATCGTTCATATGGGTCGAAGGGGGTCATAGGGTGACCTATGACCCCCTTCGACCCATTACATGATGACATATGCCCCTAGGGGTCATAGGACCCCAAGGGACATATCACAATCGTTCATACGGGTCAAAGGGGGTCATAGGGTTCAACCCATTACAAGACGACATATGTTCCTAGGGGTCCTAGGACCCCAAGAGACATATCACAAGTTTTCATATGAGTCGAAGGGGGTCATAGGGTGACCTATTACCCCCTTCGACCCATTACATGATGACATATGCCCCTAGGGGTCCTAGGACCCCAAGGGACATATCACAATCATTCATATGGGTCGAAGGGGGTCATAGGGTGACCTATGATGCCCTTCGACCCATTACATGATGACATATGTCCTTAGGGGATCCCTAGGGACATATTAGAATCCTTCATATGGGTCGAAGGGGGTCATAGGTCTTTGACCCATTACATGATGACATATGTCCTTAGGGGTCCTAGGACCACTAGGGACATATTAGAATCCTTCATATGGGTTGAAGGGGGTCATAGAGTCACCATAGGGTGACCTATGATCCCCTTCGACACATTACATGATGACATATTTCGCTAGGGGTCCTAGGACCCCTAAGGACATATTAGAATCATTCATATGGATTGAAGGGGGTCATAGGGTGACCTATGACCCCCTTCAACCTATTATATGACAACATATGTCCCTAGGGGTCCTAGGACCCCTAGGGACATATTACGGTCGTTCATATGGGTCGAATGGGGTCATAGGTTGACCCCTAGGGAGATATTATAGTCATTCATATGGGTCGAAGGGGGTCATAGGTCACCCTATGACCCCCTTCAACCCATTACATGATGACATATGTCCTTAGGGGTCCTAGGACCGCTAGCGACATATTAAAATCCTTCATATGGTTCGAAGGCCCTTCGACACATTACATTATGACATATGTCCTTAGGGGTCCTAGGACCCCTAGGGACATATTAGAATCCTTCATATGGGTCGAAGGGGGTCATAGGTCTCCGACACATTACATGACGACATATGTCCCTAGGGGTCCTAAGACCCCTAGGGACATATTAGAATCCTTCAAATGGATCAAAGGGACAATATTATATTTAATAATTATATTATATTATATATTTTAATATAATAATAATATATTATTAGATTATATAACAATAATAATCATATATGTTACTAGATAAATAGATTTAATAATAATAATAATCATACATATTACTATACTGTAATAATAATAATAATATTAATGACCATACTTTTACGAAATAAATTTCCTCTAAAACTGTCTAAAGTTACCCTCTTAAGTTTATTTCCTTTTAAATTTGTCTCCCTCCAAATTTAAAATTCAAAAAAATCTCCCTTTTGAAATTTTTCTCCAAATATGGGTGTAAAGTTGCCAGGCCTAATCAGATATCCGATTTGGCCTGGTATTTACCAAGCCTATTCGGTCAACCCAAAAAATGTGTTTGAGAAGGGTTTCAGTGACAATTAGACTTCGGGTAGCCATCTGGCAATGTTATTTTGATCGAAATTGAATGAAACGAAAAAATTTTTTTAATATCACTCTCAAGATTCCGTCAATATAATTGCTGTCAAATTCTGAGTTTGATAAGTATTTATTAGTTAATTTTCAATGAAGATTGTTGTAAAGTGCTGATTGAAATGCTGATTGAGAAATAGCTATAACTTTCAAATGATATAACATTTTTTAAATCTAAAAGTTGCGTCACATTCTATGCTTCGCCTAGTATAAGAAAAAAATAAATAAATTAAATTTGGTAAAATTTTCTATTAGTTAAAGTGGTCAGACATGGGAGTTTTTTTTTTCGAAAAAGTTTTGGTAGAAAATTCATATTTAATTATTTATTTGGAATAAAAATACTCAAAAATATGCATCACATTCGAGCATGAGTCTACTTTTTATATCTATAATTATATTAAAAAAATATTATCATTTGATTTTGATTAAGGTGGTCAGACATACACCTACTTTTTATTTTTGCCCTAAAATTTTCATAGTACTGCATTAAAATCCAAACTTTTGACGAATCAATTATTTTTTTCTCTAGATAAGGCCTAGTAGTTTAGAAACTATATTCAATTTCTTACGTATTATTTTCTTACAACTTTTTGATATAAAGTCCATAACCACTTTAAAATTATGTGTCAAGTTGACATAACCCTAATTTGCTGATTTTTCACTGCCACTTAAGGCCATAGTTTGGTACACCATGATCTTGCACATACCCTACGTATATATATAATCTAAATAATTTCTACCACAACATAGTTTTTCTGAAGTGACCAAAACTAATCTTTCTCCAATAGAAACTCCTTATCACTCATTTCCAACAATGATTAAGTTTCAACATAGTGAAGTGAAAGAAGATCATTACTCAAATCTGCAAGCCAAATTACTCTAGTCAAATTAGTTAATCAACATGTTGAATACAAAATGGATTATCTTCATACTCATGTGCATATTGATATATTATAATAGATTAACAAAAAGAAATCAAATTTCCACCTATGGCTAACAATGTATTAGAGCATTAGAATACATAATTATAATGTGTTAGTCCTCGAACATTCATTTAGGATATTTCTTTACCAAAGACTCATGAGCTCAACATAATTCATCAAAAAAATCTAAATGCAAAATTGTGCTATGTACACAAGAAAAAGAATGACATGGATACCTTAATTCCAAACCCAAACCATTAAAACTTCACTAGCATTTGAAATATGCTCAAATAGCTGAAAATGACCCAATAAATTCTCTCCATGTAAGTTGAGAACACCATTATTTTTATTCTTGTTTTGGAAAGTACTTGGATTGGTTGGCTTGAGAAAAATTGGATGACATTATTTGATGAGGTTGATCCTAACAAAGGTATGATGGAAGTAAAACCAACAACTTTGAATTCAAAATCAAAACTAGAACAAGAGCCAATCCCTTTCCTCCTATGGATGACTATACTTTGTTGCAAGACAAGTAATCACATATAGAGGTTAAGAAATCTATCAACTTAATTTGTATTTCAATTTGGAATCATTGTGTTATGGAAGCTATTGGACTGCAAATTCACATTATTAAGTCTTGAAATCCTTTAACAATTTTCCATGAGAGCCCTTCAAATCATCATGTGGCTACCTTCTTGTTGTTCAACAATTCCTCTTTCATTTACCTCATCAAATAACATTGCACCTGATGCTCTAAGAGCTCAATTTGCAAGCTTGTCTTCATGTCTAATAAGTTTTAGAGCTTCAAGAAAATGGGATATCCTATGCCCCCAAAATAACAAGAGTTGTAGGGCACCCAACTTCCTACCAAAAGATAGAAGAAGATGTTGGTGATTGGTAGGGAGCCTACTAGATGGTCAAGCACCTATGTAATTTTTGAAGTTTCAACCTTGGTGAACAATCTGATATTAGTATACCCACATTCTTTTTGAGACCTACCAACTTAAATTGCTACATAAATCAATAGAATGTAGTCTACAAAGGTATGCCATTTGCAACAAGGCATATATATTCTTCATCATATGACTCTTGAGACTGAGCAACTTAAATTGTTACATAAATCAATAGAATGTAGTTAGCAAAGGTATATCCTTTGCAACAAGGCATATGTATTCTTCATCATATGACTAAAAGCTATGGGTTGCATTCTTTACAAGTAGCAAAGCACCAAAAGCATCTTAAGCCATCATTAAATCATAGACAAATATAATGACATGAATACTAAAATGTTTCTCCTAAAAAACTAATTGCATTTCATTTTGTGGAAAACGACCAGACTCTTCTTTTTTTTCCAAAAAAAAGTATCCTTTTTCAAAGGCATCATCTACAAGGACCTACCATAATTACTCTAAACTTAGCTTCTACCCCAGTTCAAGATGACCATAATAAGAAACACAATAATAGGTTTCAAATATACATACAACATGTAGTATTGAATTCAATGCACTACTAGGTTAATGTTAAATAGCTTTACAAATAGAAATCAGTCCTAGAACAACCACACATCTCTTCATTGAGTTTTCTTACAAGATAATAACAATGGAAAATAGAATTCAGTCCTGGAACAACCACCTATCACTTCAAATTTTTTGACAAGACAATAAAAAGAGAGCACCATGATCAAAGCATAATTCCTTCTCATACAAAGTTTTTTCTTGGATAGGTGATGACAATGTTTATATATTTTATTTCTCTTGAATAGGAAATAACAATGTTCATAAATTTTAGATTCAATGTGTAGAAGTGCAAGGGAATAGAATAAAACACTTTTTTTTGAATAACACACATAAGAGCATGCCAATGCAAATAGTTTCTATGGAACAAAATCAAACTGTAGATCATCTATATTCTATATCTACTAAGAATAATAAGAAAATGTAATAAGTGTCCAATAATTGAAAGACTATAATTAATCAAGAGAATATAATTTAAATGCCTTGATATTGGGTATTTAAATTAAATAGAACTAATAATTCCACTATGATCTCCTCCTTGATATATGTGATGATGGAAATAAGAATTAGAACTTAATCAATTAAACGTAAGCTAAATTTGAATTTCAATGAGATGGTAAAAGAATATCTGAGGCTAGCTATGGGTGGAGGAAATATCTAATGTTATCAGGGAAGAGTTAAAATTAATTTGTAGGTAATTCAACACTAGGTCAGAAGGTAATGCTCTCGTTTATGATCTATTCCAAGAAAATTAAGATCCAACTAATTATCAAAGTCATCAATAGAATCTCCTTTAGGTCAATAAAATTGTTTGCCACTTGTTGGCTTTCATTTGCAAATGAATAAAAGGAAGCTAAGAATTTTCAAATGTATTCTTCTATTTATTTCTCCACAAGAAATTACTTCTATACAAGCTTTAAAATATAAAAGCAAATACAAACAAATTGAATCCAATATTATGATAAACTAAATTATTTGTAATATTAGTTTTTCTATGCATATTTATTTGAATCATTTTTTTTTATGATATATTCTTAAATAAAAAATATACTCATATAAACAAACACAATCAAATTTTTACTTGCTGATGGTTGAGAGAATATTAGAATATGCATTTCCTTTTCAAACAAAAAAAACTTGTAAAGTTGTTTGGCCCATTTGCAAAACCTCCCAGTAAAAGGGTTTTGATTAAATGCCTTATGTTTTCTAGAACAACTAAGGCTTCCAAATTTGACAACTGGAATAATATCCTTTTGACCAATCGTTTGTTGTACATTTTTTCTAATTTTGGATAAAATCCATCAGTTTTGTTTGCTAAATCAGAGACGATGAATTAAAGACAAACCATCCTACTGACTTCAAAAAAATATGTAATTTGTATTTGTTTTTGATAGACTAGTAACTTCTTATGGGATCAGATAGAAAATTAAATGGTTGTTTATGACAGTGAGAGTCATGATACAAGAGGTATCAACATTAAAAAAAATATATTACTTCAAGAGGTATGAACATTAAAAAAAAACTACTCCCTAGCCATACTGCATATCTATTCACAAAATGAGGAATGCCCAACACAAAATGTTGTTGCATCCTCAAGAGGCCGCAAACATTGAACTAACCATCCCTAATAAGGAGGCACAACACTATAGCATCTAAGACATAATATGAAAATATATTGTTCCAGCTTAAAATAATTTGGAGAGAGTTTCTTACAGGATTTGCAGGCAAGGCATTGATATTAGATGAGTAGACCATTATGAAGAAATATATATCTGTCTAATAAAAAACTCCATAGGCACAGAAACTGTTTGCATGCCCAGCACATGGAGGAGGAAAACTAACTATTTGCATGCCCAGCACTTAGAGGAGGAAAACTAATTGTCTTCTAAAATTCACCCACTTGTCTTTCCTTTCTAACCACAATATCTAGGCCATGATACAAATGTATTAAAAATTGTGATGAGATGGAGAAAGGGTCTAGAGTACACCTAGAGACATAAGGTGAGACACTAAGAATTTTTTAATAATACCAAGCTTTGTAAACCTGCAATATGTGTTGGAAGAAGTGCATTCTTGTGGGCAATGCACTTCCATAAGAAGGAGAGGACTTAGTTAATTTTTTAAAAAGTTAGAAAAAGCAATGTAAAGGAAGTGCATTTTCGCGGCTGTATAGCCACGGGCATTGTTGTGCAGTTTATATTTTTTTGCTAACGATTTGTTACCGCACATAGGATAAAAAAAGGAAGAAGCTAAAATCTAATGTACAATTGCTTGTCTGACTATTTAAGTAAAAGCAACACCAAAACAACAACAAAATTTTTATTAAGAGATTGACGGAAAGCTGGAAATTATTTACGCTTCCCTTGTCAATTCTTCATTTTGGCTTCTAGATTTGGAAATTTCAGTTCTTCATTTTGGCTTTTAGATTTGGAAATTGAACATAAAAATTACAAGCAACTTATTTTTATTGATTTCGAAATAGAGAATGAGCAATATCTGGAGTGTTCTAGAAGCAATTAGTGTAGGTCAGTCCTCTTGTAGCCACAATCAATTTTGTTTGGTTGGATCCTTCTTAGATTCTTTTAGGAAACTAATAAAAATACTAATTTATGTCTGTAAGAATTTAAAAAACTTGTATGCACAAGCTCGAAACCTAAAGCATTCCAGAACGTAAACTAAAAATCAATATTGAACATTCAGCCTGCGGAGTGGAATTGGAAGGCTCTCACATGACCAACCCTGACATAAGTCCATTATTTGTACAACCCTGCAAGGGAAAACTTAAATTCTGAAAATATAAGTCATAAATGCTCACCTTTATTCATTGTGCTAGTGTTGAAGAAGTGTTTCTGCAACTCCTTTGCACCCGCACTATACTTCTTAAATGACAAAGCAGTTACAAATGATATCTAAACAGATTGCTACTCTAGGGTGAAAAAACTCATTGTTGATGCATCAATTTATAAGCCTCCCAAAAAATACGTGCCATTCCACGTCTCACCTTTGTCAAATTGCCAACTGTTTCATTGAATAACCTACAACAGAGATGGCATTCAATCTCCTCAATGTGTAAGCTGGTATGCCCTTCCATAAATGCTGCCACAATGATTGAGTAGTTGTTATAAATAATCTAATAAAGTCGTATAAATTGAGGAAAATCTGCCTCTTACATAGGAAATTGTTAAAGGAAATTGTTAAAGATCGATCATCTTCTATTCAGGAACTAACAAGAAAAATGAACCAGTAGAGAAGTTATTGAACATTATTGGATGATGAGTAAATGTTTAATCACCGTTTAACTAATAACTCTTGGCAATAGTTCTCTGCCATGGCAGGAACTAATAATGGGCAAGGGAAAAAGTAGGGAAAGGATGGATGGGCCCCTTTCACCCAATCGCTGAGTTCCTCTACAATCATATAAAAGTTCCCCTACAATCATATAAATAAGGTCAAACAATTACAATGATGAAGATATATCTTCATTCATATAAAAAAATATTTGTGGTTGGTTTAGGTTTTATCGGTCTATTAATTATATTTTCTTTTGATTTTGTATCTCTCTGTCTTGATTGTTGCAAATCTTATATTGTCTATATATTTTTTCTCAACAAAACTATTAGCTTATTTTTTTTAGTAGCTACATTATAACAGTCCACAAAAGATTGAGTCAATAAAAATCATTTCTAAACATAGAAAATAGTTACATTTGCATCCCACTTTCGAGGAACTAGTTAATGGTAAACCTCAATTCTCCTACCCTTTTGGAAAATGTATATCAAGGAATTTATAACATTTAGTTTCTCATTTTTTCTCATTGATTGTCAAAGTTTCCTATATGTATTCTTTTAATACAAAATTTCATACTCTAAAACTTTCTTATCACACTTTTATGTCCATTTTAGGCCATAACCAATGAGTGTATATCTTGCAGTATTTTTGCCCATTTTTTCTTATCCTATCTTACCACTAGCCATCCATATATGATTCTATAGCCTTTTTTAAACTACCCAATATTTAATCATTAAATAAATAACCCCATCCCATCTCTTAGTCTTCTATTTAATTTTCATTAGTTTAGCTCCCTTTGCCACCTTATCAAACCTTAAAATGTTGTGCTCATCCCAAAATGTGTAAACCCAACCTTTTCCTATCTTGAAACATATTTTAATTAGTCCAAAATTAATAACAACACCGACCACTAGATTCCATCTTACAAACTTATGGTCATGTACGAAATTGAGTAGTTTGTCATCTTTTTTTAGCTTTCTTCCACATCTTTCAAAAGAAGGTAAGTACAAGGGCTTCTCACCTGCAAAGTCTTTATCTTAAAAATTATATTGAAATTTCTTTGAGACTAGCCACCTTTGCCTCATTTTAATAAAGCAAAGGATGAATTATGAGTTAATCACAAGGAATTCTATATATTTTCTCATGGATGAGGTGTCAACATTGTTTGAAAGACTCGACTGAGATAACTTTATACAAAAAGTCTCAATTTTTTAAATTTTTTTGATTAGATATTATAACACTAGAATGATTAAGACTAGGTGGTTGATTTTGAAGGATTTTGCCAATGTACAAAGCCTTCATTTAACTTTTCTTTTTTAATGAAAAAACTATTTTTGTAATTTGTTCTATGAAGAGCTTTCCTCACATCTCTCCTACATCCCTACAAGCTTTCAATATTAATTTTAAAATCACCGCAATAATCCATTTTTCATCTCCCATATCCTTCATTTGTGCATAGACCCTACTATTTATCCATTCCACATGATTATCACCAACTTAAATAAAAATACCAAAAAACCTAGTGATTTAGAATCATAGATCTTAAAACATTAGTCTAGTATATTGCAACCATTAAGGATTTAGTTTATTATTTAGGTGTGTTTTCCATTAACCTTTTTCGAGTGTGTGCCCTTTTATACCAAACCATTGATATTGCAAGCCATTACCATAGAAAACCTTCACTAAAGTGCTTTACATTAATGTTTTATAATCCACTAATAGTCCTCTTCACTACTCCAAAACATTTTCTATTGAACATGCGTTGATGTTTTGGTAGCTTTACTAGGTTAAACTTGTGAGATCAAAGACAAATTAATATAATCACACACACACACACACACACAATTATTTATATATATATATATATATATATATATATATATATATATATATATATATATATATATATATATATATATATATATATATATATCAAATTAAGTTTTTCATTATATGAATTATATTGATGAATATATATGTCTCATGAAGGGACATGCCTCTTCTCTTGGTTTATTCCTTGTAGAAATACAAGAGGATGCTGTCATTTGGAAAACACATTCCAAACATTATGGTAGTGCTATTACATTTGCAATAGTCCTCAGAAAAACAACACAGTATCAAAGTTAAATTGCATATGTAATGAGAGTTTTATTATTAGGATATGTTGTACAATGTGCATGAACACAATGTGAATATAGATGCAAATTGGAATGAACGATTAGAGAGAATTGAGTACGAGGCTTGGAGAAAGGCAAGGGTGACTAGATAATCAAGGATGAGTAAAGAGAGTCAAATATGAATCTATGACAATGACAAAAACCTCTAATAAAGATGATAATCAAACTATTAGAGTGTTGAATAAAATAAAATAAAATAAAATAACAAGAGCTCTCTTCAAGCTTTAGTCCTTGCCTTTTCTATCTAATGGGGAGGAAATTTTGATAGAACAAAGATTATTGTATGCATAGCTAAAATTCATAATAGATCATAACAGTGTTTGATTAGTCTAAAATGAATCTCACATATAATCTAATACATCATCAAGGCTCTCACATATTAGAAATAAAAATGATCATAAGATCATAATCTATGCTTGCACACAAAACTAGTTTTCCAAGTTGATTACCTAAAATCCTTCTAAAAATTTGTAGCAAAAATTCTAATGTGCAATATTAAATTAGGCTACCCAAGGGTTATCATATATTGCAAACTTAGTATATATCAAGTAGAATAACTGCTCAACAAGCAATAAACATACAAAAAATATATTCACGTGTAAGAAGATAGAGCATAGATAATACTTAAATGGATAATTATATCTAATGTTTATCATTAGAAAACATATATTATCCCATCTCATCTTAACTCTGGGAGTAAAATTCTAAATGCAGAAATATAATGAATCAAAATCCAAGATCATAAAAAGAACCCAAAATAATTAAAGTGCTTTACTAATGAGTTTAAATCAATCTACCATTGGGATAACTAGAAAGCTAGAATTTTTTCTAAAACTTGAGTATAGTTTGCCATTGAAAACTTTAGAAATTTATAGGTAGATTTCATATGTGCTATGCTTGAGCCATCTTCTAGAGCACTATGTGTGATTAGTAATCAATATGTGTTAAAGGTAAGCCCTTGCCTAAGAATGGTTTCCAAGAATTGAAAATTAGTGAAATTCTTAAAAATCATGTTTTTGCATCACACTTATTATGCAGATCAACATACAAAATATTGAAGCTATGAATAGTAGAGAAGAATAAAAATGTAAAGCATAAAAGTAGTTAGCAGTTCTTGATTGATTGATTTGTAAATTTTATCTCTCGGATAGTATTTTGATCCTATTCAAAATAAGTTGTAGTTTGGATTTCATACATGAATTCATAACAAGTTTGTTGAGGTCCATCCTACAATAACTACTTTGATAACATCTGTGATTACATTGACATAACATAAATTCCTACAAATTAAATAGTATGGTAGCTTCATAAACCAAAATTGGCAGATATCACAAAATACATTTGAACAATTTGATGTTGTGACTTGTATCTAGTAGGTTGGTATAGGTAACATCAGGGTATCTAATTGTACTTAATGTTGTTTTGCATATGTTGGGACTGATTATTGTAAAAAAAAATCTTCATTGTACTTCGAGAAGCCTAGAATCTTATATCACTTGTATCAAGTCCAGGAAAATATTACTTTTATAGTTATTGACAGTAGTAATTTAACTCTTCGAGGGAAAAAGGATCCACTTAATAGAGAGAAGAAAAATAGTTGCAAGGAAAAGAACAAAAAAGATATATGCATATATCTCTAACTTGGAGAAATGTCCATCAAATAATCATGTTAAATAGTGTCTTCATATCAGGGAAAGTTGAATTCTTTGTCTATCATAAGTTGAAATTATGATCTTGGCAATCTACTTGTTCTAGTTTTGTTTGATGAAGAGATTGGTGATTCCTTTTCTTAGAGTACACACATACATGCTTGTAAGTTATAACCCTTTGTTCAATTCCAGTATCCTCTTTTGAATGTATGAAAACAATAATCATCAGTAGCCTATAGGTTAAATAGTTTTACATAGATAATTCTAAATTGTTAACCTCAATTTATTTGGTACTAATATAGATCAATGGGGAGAAGTCATTTATTAAAATGAAGAAGAAAATAACCATATATTATTGATTAGCATGAGCTTACTTCAACATGAAGGGGATATACAGGGTGAAGTGGATCTACTTTATTGACACAGTGGGTCAGTTAGATCTAGATGAGTTGGGATTGTATTATTAGTGTGAAAAGTTCACAAAAATAATTTCTCTACAATAAAAAACACAGTGAGTGCCAAGTTTCTCAGAACCTTAAATAACCGAGTTGCTCAGAAACAATGAGACTCGAGTGATTCAGTCTCCAAAGGAAAGAGCTTGGAAACAATTCAGCCAACACTACACCAAGTGAACTTAGTTGACAAGGGAACCAAGTGATCTTGTTTGACACAGGAACCCAGTGAGCTCAGTTAACTTGGTTAGGGAGGGGACCGAGTGAGCTTGGATGATATAGTGACTGAGTGAGGTCAGTCAGCACCAAGACCAAATGACTTTGTAAACATAGGAAGGACTCAGTCAACACTAGAACTGAGTGAGGGTAGAGAACTTGGTGACCGACCTACAGTCTAGTTTCATCCACCATTAAAAACTAGAGATAAGAACGAAGAACTTGCAACTCTAATCTTCTCAAACTCTAAACACAATGAAGAATAGATAGAAAGGAGACAACAATGAGCCAAATGATTGGATCGACTAATATGTCTACTTGCTTTCTTTCTATTCATAAATTGATTCAACAATCATAAATCTGGGAGCATATGGCTTCAACTAGAATCAAAATACTTTAACCTACAAGTTCTATTTGCAATATAAACTTACACAACTACAAGGCTACATACAATAACCCCTGGAGCAATCACTGCTTCACAGGACAAAAAAAAATGAACATAAAAATAACAACGAGATCAAGACCTATGTTGCTAAAACTTTTGATCTTCTTCTTGACTTCCTAAACCTTCCTTCTACTCTCTTCAACTGATCTCTGTCCTTATTTTCCTTTTGGCTTATCTCAAAAATTTTCCCTCTTTTCAAAATTTCAAACTCACCTACCAAGTTTAATGTCTTTGATAGGAAGGTGGGTAGTTGGCTCAAGGGAAAACTAACAGATTTCAACACTCCCCCTTTGTTGCAAGCCAAGAGTGCAAGGATCACTCTTGATCCAAATCAACTACACCATTACTACTTCTTAGGTGCACATAAGTTTCTATGCCCAATGGCTTAGTAAATATATCTACTAGTTGTTGCTCATAATTACAAAATTCTATCTTGATTTCTCCATTCTCCACTAACTCATTGATGAAGTGATATCTAATGTCAACGTGTTTGCTTCTCCCATGGAAGACTAGATTCTTTGAAAATACAATTGAGGAAATGTTGTCACAAAATATTGTGGTTCTATCCTCTTGCTTTTTATTCAAATCTATCAAGATTCTCCTTAACCAAATAGCTTGATCACATGTTGCTACATTCCCTACTATGTATTCAACCTCTACTGTAAATTGAGCAACAATTGGTTTCTTCTTGGATGCCCATGAAATTACACCCAAGCCCATATGAAACATATATTTGGAAGTGCTCTTCCTATCATCTAGGCTTCTAGCCCAATCACTATCCATGCACCCAACCAACTAGAAATTATTATCTGTAGTATAAAAAATGCCAAATCCCTTGATACCTACTTTAGAATCCTCTTTCTTGCTTACAAATGGGAATCCTTTGGTGTTTCCATAAATTTGGAAATCAAACTTACTACATGCATCATGTTAGGTCGAGTTATTGTCAAATATATCAAGCTTCCAACCATACTCTTGTATAATGTTGGATTCACACTTCTGCTACAATCTTCCTTGCTCAACTTCAAACCTACTATTATTGGTGTTAGGGTTGCCTTTCTATTTTGCATTTTGAATCTCTCCAAAATCTAATTTGCATACTTTTCTTGAGAGATGAAGATGTCATCATGCATTTGTTTTACTTATATGCCTAGAAAGTACTTCAAGAGACCTAGGTCTATCATTTTAAATTCATTCTTGATAGCCTCTTTAAACTCACCAATTAGGAAATTATCATTTCTAGTGAAGATTAAGTAATCTACATATAAGAGAACAATTAAAACCTTACCATTTGATGCCTTGATGTAGAGAGTAGGCTCACCATCACTTTTGCTAAAGCCATTTCTCATAAGGTATGAGGCAATCTTTCTATACCATGCCCATCGAGCTTTCTTGTGCCCATATAGAGCTCTCTTCAACCTATACACCTTGTGTTCTTCACCTGCAACTTCATAATTAGGTGGCTGCTCCACATATACTATTTCTTTCAATACACCATTCAAGAAGGAAAATTTCACATCCATTTGATATACCTTCCATTTGTGTTGGGTTGCAATTGCTATGACAACATGCACAGTTTCCATTCTTGCAACCATAGCATATGTCTTATCATAATCTCTGCCATACTATTGCTTGTACCCCTTGACTACTAAGCGTTCCTTATGCCTATCTATTTTTCCTTCAACATTGCACTTGATCTTGTAAACCCATTTAACTCCAACTACTTGTTTTTTGGGAGGCAAAATAGTTAACTCCCATGTTTCATTTCTTTCAAGAGAATCTATTTCCTTGTCCATGGCATTCCACCATTTCTCCTCTTTCACAACGTCTTTAAAATAGATTGAATCACTATGAGAAAATAGTGCAAAATTAACACTCTTATCATAGTCTTCCTCATACCTTTCATCTTGGTATATCTCCCTTAGTCTCTTAGTATTTCTTGGCAATAGGGAGGCAAGAGTGGAATCTAAATTTTTAGTATTGCTACTACTATTGTTGTGCATGCCAACTCAAAGTTGTCTTGAACTACTAGGAGTTGAAACTCTAAATGTTTGAGGCTACTTGCCTTTTTGCCTTTGTTTGGAGTCACGTACATCTGCTACTTCTTCATTTTTCTAATCACCAATTTCATCTTCTTCATCAATAGTCAACACTTTACTTAAAGTTCTTGAAGATTCATCTACCAAGAAATCCCGTGATTGATTTTCAAGAAACTCCACATCTCTTGAAATGACAATCTTCTTGGTGATTGGATCATACAACCCATAGGCCTTTGATACCGAGCAGTAACCAGTGAAGGTGCACTTCATAGCTTTGTCATCCAACTTTTTCTTTTGTTTCCTTGGAACATTTGCATATGCTATAGATTCGAACACTCTCAAGTACTCAACTATTTATCTATGCCTTGACCATGCCTCAAGAGGAATCTTGTCACGAACTACCTTTGTAGGACACTTATTTATTAGGTGTATTGTTGTTACTACAACCTCTCCCCAATATATAGTTTGGAACCCCTTTTCTCTCATCATGCTCCTTGCCATCTCAACAATGGTCCTATTCTTCCTCTCATCCAATCCATTTTGATATGGAGTATAACTAGTTGTAAGCTCCTTTTTGATGTCATTCTTCCTGTAAAAGTTTTCAAACAAATTGGAGCTATACTCCCCTCCTCTATCTGAGCTTAGGACTTCTACATAATGTCTACATTTTTTTATAGCTAGGGCTTTAAATTCTACAAATTTATCAATCTCTTCAAATTTTCTTTTCAAAAAATACACCCATGTCCTACGACTAAAATCATCTATGAAAATCATGAAATAAGTATGCCCCCCAATAGAAGTGGTTTTCATAGGGCCAAGTAAATTAGAATGCACTAGTTCTAATGGTGCCCTTGCCCTTCTAGAATTACCATAATTAATGGGAAGCCTATGTTGCTTACCCAAAATACAAGCCTCACACTTGTCACTTGAATCTACAATGTTTGGCAAACCATCTACAATAATTTTCTTGGACAATAAATTTAAACTAGCAAAGCCAAGATGTCCATACCTGAGATGCCATAGCTTGGAGGGGTCTTCAATCATGCTTCCAAGAGCTGATTGCTGATGTATTGATGTAAATGCATGCTTGAGAGGTACAACATTGACTTGAGAAGAGAAAAATTTCTCTATCTTCAATGGGAACATTTGGCTCTTTTCCATTTGGACTATTACAAGTATTCTTTTACTCGCATCCTTTTCATGATGACACACTTGTCATTTTCCATTAGCACCTTGTAACCATTTTGAACGAGTTGTCCAACACTCATCAAATTGTGCTTCATACCTAGGGAAAAATATACATTGTGTATCTCCTTCTTCTTACCTTGCTTGGAGCAGACCATAATAGATCCTTTGCTCAAAATGGGAATGGTTTCATTGTTTCCCATCTTAATTTCAGACTTGAAATTTATATCAATGAAAGAAAATAAACTTTCATTACCACTCATGTGGTTGTTACAACCACTATCCAAGTACCATACCTCAAGGTTTCCTTCTTCACCAATGTTACACATGATGAAGGCTATGGGATTGTTTGCATTTCCCACATTCACATCAACCGCATTTGCATTCTGTCTTGATTGATCACCTTGCTTCTTCTAGCATTCACTTGCATAATGCTCAGACTTATGATAGTAATAGCATTTTACATTGCTCTTGTTAGAGTTGTAATTCTTCTTACCTCCTCTAGAGCTATTTTGAGAGTTGCTTGCTCCCTATTGATTGCTTGCTCATATTGAGCTTTCCGCACCAGCATTCCTTTGACCATTTCTTCCATGACCTCTACTTCTTGAGCCTCTACCAATGCCATTTCTTCCTCCCCCCCTACCTCTTGAATTTTCTTGAGCTTTGAAATATTTCTCTTGGGAAGATGTATTTGGCTTGTTAATACAATGCTCATGGATTTGGAGAGTTCCCATCAACTCGTCCATTTTCAATGTGGTGAGTTCTTTTTCTTCCTCAATGGTCATCACAAGATTGTCATATTTTTGAGGTAAACTCCTCAATATCTTATCCACTATCCTTTTCTCTTCATACTCTTCTCCATTTTATTTGAGTTGGTTTATCAAAGTAGAGATTCTTGAGCTGAATTTGTAATAGGTTCATTGTCCTTCATTCAAAGGTTCTCAAACTCCCTTCTAATCATCTGTAGCTTTACTACTCATACTTTATTAGTTCCTTTGAAGTTTTTTTCAAGAATATCCCATGTTTCCTTTGAATTGTTAGCTATTTCTTAGGAAAAATAGTCTCTACCATTGTTGCCTCAAATAGACTTAGGGCTTTTGTGTCCCTTCTTCTTGACTCCTTTAGCTAAGTCTTTTGAGGGTTGGTGAGGGAAACATACTATTTTGGGTTAGTTATATCATTGAACCCATTCATCATAAACTCCCACAAATCATTTGCAACCATAATGGTTCTCATTTTCTTTGCCCAAGTATCATAATTTTTTCCATTAAAGGATAATGGTTTCTGCCATGTCTTTCCTGCATCTCCTGCCATGTCAACACTTAGAAAAAAATTTCCTAAACTCATGAGGATGAGGGCCTCAAAGCTCTAATATCATGTGAAAACTTCACAAAAAATTTAGCTTGGAAATTAAAAAATATAGTGAGTGCCAAGTCGCTCAACATCTTAAATAATTGAGTAATGGGAAATGTCGAGTTGTTTGACAATAATGAGACCTGAGTGACTTAGTCTCCAAAGGAAAGAGCTTGGCAAAAACTCACCCAACACTACATTGAGTGAACTCAATTGACAAAGGAACCGAGTGATCTCGGTTGACATAGGAACCAAGTGAGCTGAGTCAAATTGGTTAGGGAGGGGATCAAGTGAGCTTGGATGATATATTGACTGAGTGAGGATAGTCAACACCAAGACTAAATGACTTTGTAAACACAGGAAGGACTCAGTCAACACTAGAACTGAGTGAGGGTAGAGAACTTGGTTGACAAGGATACTGAGTTACTTGGTGACCTACCTACAATCTAGATTCATACGCCATTAAAATAAAAAGATAAGAACAAAGAACTTGCAACTTTGACCTTCTCAAACTATAAACACATTGAAGAATAGATAGAAATGAGACAATAATGAGCCGAATGATTAGATTGACTAATATTTTTGCTTGCTTTCTTTCTATTCATAAACTAATTCAACTATTACAAATCTAGGAGCATATGGCTTCAACCAGAATCAAAATACTTTAACCTACAACTTCTATTTGCAGTATAAACTTACAACACTACAAGGTTGCATACAATAATGCCTCAAGCAATCATTGCTTCATAGAACAAACAAAATGAGCATATAGAGAACAAGGAGATCATGACCTATGCTGCTGTAACTTCTAATCTTCTTCCTGACTTCTTGAACCTTCATTCTACTCTCTTCAACTAGCCTCTGTCCTTCCTGCTCTTCTTCCTCATCGAATGAATGAACATATTTGCCTTCTGATTTTTCTCAAAAAATTTCCCTCTTTACAAAATTTCAAAGTTACCTACCGTGTTTAATGTATCTCATGGGTAGGTGTACGGATGGCTCAAGGGGCAATTGAAAAATTTCAACAATTAGAACTATATATTTATAAAATACTAAGATAAACATAAAAATAGAGGATATATTTCTTAAAAGCTATTAATATCCTATGGAAACTAATAATCTATGAGGTGATTCTCCCTGATTGGAGCTACATCATGTGTATCCAATAAAACATATTGCATGATATTTGTTGATTTGAGCACTGAATAATTTTAAATTTTTTGAGAGTTCTAGATGTGTTATGCATTTGACTTGGTTGCATTGCTAAGTTTTCTAACAAAGCTAGATTTTTGCTAGTCTGAAATGATAATTTTTTTTGAAATTTACATGAGAGTATCAGATTGATGTTTAGAACTTTTGTTTGAATGTGTTATCCATTGAGTTAGTTGTTGCTAATTGAGTTTAGACTGTGGTATATCCCAAATCTAGTTAAGGTTAAGAAATTGTTGACAAATTGGTTTTAATACAATCATCAGAGAAGAACTTTATTCTAAAAGTGGTGATGTTTCAGGTAAATAGAGAAATATATTGGGATATGAAATATTTAGATCTAGAATTTAGTACTATTATTTAAATCTTATATGGAGTGGAGTAGTTGAAGATCATTTCTCAACGGTCTTGGTTAGGTTAAACTAGATCATGGATGTTATCCATCCAAACCCATTGAAATTATTAGACATAATAAATATTTTCTTGCCTTCATCTAATTGGAAAGCTGGTAATATTCTCTTGCCTTCCATAACAATTCAAGAAGTTAAAGGCAAATCATTAATGGTTTTTCAAAATTTTAGAACTGTTAACACTATCCTATTATTTACAAACAAAAGTTGATAAAGTAGGTTTATTTTTTAATGCCTTTCCTTTTTATTTTCCTTGTGCCCATTCAGTTCATGGAATTCATGATAGGTTACTTAAAAGAAATGAGGATTGTGTGTGGGCTATAGAGATTGATTTTCATGGAAGATTTATCATTGATGTAGAGTTTCTAAATCTAAAAGTTACTTTAATTAATGTAAGAATTGTAACAATTTTTAGTTCCTACAATTTCCATTTCTCACATTAATGTAGATAATAAAGGCTGGGAACTGAGATCTAAGTTGTGGATTCCAAACAGACTAAAGCTTCAAAACTAGCATTAACTTGTCTACAAGTAGTCTTGCAAGATACAAGTTTGTCTACAAACTTTCTATAGAGAAACTTATTCAAGTAGATACAACATATCAATGATGGCAATACCAATAATTTCTATAAGTTGCATATTTCTCAAGCTTGTAAGTTTGACATATAGCTAATAAGTGCATTTGAGCACAAACCTACTTGAATAATCACTTATAAGTAACCATTAATCATTTTTACAAAACTTATTAATTATACATTCTTTGATTGACTTTCAATTTTGTGCAAGGTGACAACCATCAAATCAACATTCTTTAAGCCAACTTAACAATTCCTTTTTTAAGAGGACATTTATGGTGGATATGTTGAATCTCATGGATTCATTTCTCCTTTGTTTGGCACAATATCATTGATATTATTTGTGAAGGGAGATAAGTGCACCAAGTTGTGGTGCCAAAAAGATGACACCCATTTTTTTTTCTAACTTTGAATAGCGCGTATGCACTTTTTAAAACCCCAAATTATTATAAATGGTCTACAAACCCATAGTCCATTTATTTTTTCCTCATTTTCCAACTTCCTCTCCTCACAATACATATGCAAATTCAGCAAATTGAAGATTTTTTCCACCCACCTCGTTAATATGCCTCCTCCTCATCGAAGTTTGAGATCACGAACACGATGTATGTTGTCTAACCCTCTTTTTGCATTGTTTTATATGCTTTTTGTATTGTTTTGTAGGTTTTTTCAATTTTTCTTTAAATTTGTTTATTTATTTAGATTGCAATTGATTTCTTATCAAGGAATGTGAATAATGAACCGAAAAATCCCCAACAAGATAAAAAACAAAACCCTCAACAAGATCCAAACCAAAGCCCTCAACAAGATGAGAATCAAAACCCTCCACAACAAGAACAAGAAATTCTACAACCTGCACCAATTGGAAGACCTCCTCCTAGCACATAAGAAAACATAATAGATGAAACAGAAAGAGGCAAAAATGAATTAGAAGCACTCATTGGTAGGTTGAAAGCTTGTGGACAAACCAATCCAATGAGAGCTCAATTGGCATCCTCCCTCAAGTCCATTATAACCCACATAGCTTCTGTTAGTGGTTAGTTAGATATTTGGTGGATTAAGAGGGATGGACAAAAAAAAAAATATGCAAACAAATTATCATATCAAGATGTTAAAAACAAGATATACCAAAAGGTAGAATTTGTGCATTATTTAGAAAGCCTAGTGAACAAAATACTGTTAGAGAGACAACTAAACAATTCCCCATCCATTGGTGCATACATGATGGTATTAGAAATAATTTTTGGGATAGATGGTGGATAAGTTTTGGTGCCCCTCGCTGCAATAATCATGAGGTCCCAATGTATTTCTTAAAGAAATTATATTGTGAGTTTGTCCTTGGGGAGATCTTCAATTATTTTGATACATTAGAATCTTAGGGTAGAGGTGAGGGGTCATCATTTGAGAGGCTAGGGGCACGTCATGACCCTAATGTAGTTAGGGCACCTGTGGTCAACCCATAGGGTGAGCATGTGACTATTCCTTCAGTTGTGAAGGAACATGTAGAGGCCAACACTCTAGGGACTATTAATGCTTTAACACATACCCTCATTCATTGCACAAGTCCATTAGTTCAGGAGGAGCCTTCTATATCTCATGGTCACATGTGCACATCATGCAGATCCTTATGCACATTTGGCAGTCATGCTAGAGATGGTGCAGATGATGGGCTAATCACTGATCAATTCATGAATGAGACATTTGGCATTGACACATAGGTAAATTACAATTATAATAAACTAATTTGAACACATTTCATATGCATAGTGAATGAGTAATTAATTAGCATGTATTGACATTGTTCAAAATTCAGGGTCAGAGTGTTGGTGGCCCTAGTAGTGATACCCCAGCACCATTTTTCATCCCGTTAATGAGTCCAAAGGTATGCATCAATTTAATCATTTAAATTAATACATATATTTATTAAGTAATCATATGAATGATTAAAAAAAAATATTTATGCATGTGCATCAGTTCTCTATAGGGCTGTCAACATTCACTATGGACTCCAAGCCTAGAAGTGATACTCGAGCTTCGTAAAGGTACATTTGTTTCATGTTAATTTAATTCATTTGATTATATTTGTTTCATGTTTCATGTTATATGTAACATTTATTTTATGACATGTAGCTCTTGACATTTGAGACTCCTCCTCATCTTCGGCAGTTTGTCGATCATGGAGTGGCTACAACTATGGCTCTTTCATAGCCATTGATTGAGGTATGAAAGAATTTTCTTGGTTTTAGTTTTTGTTTATAATAGTTAGTATCGAGATTTCTAATGTTATTTATAAGTGATTATATTGATTGAATTTTTGTAGGGTCTTATTACCCCCAATTGTCCACGAGCGTTCGAGGTGGACTTGCAGACCAACTATATGATGGTGGTAAGAAAATAATTAATTTTGTTTGTACATATATTCGATTTCAATGTATAATAATTATTGATTCATATCTAATTTTTTTGTATCAACTTGAGTTAGAGAAGAGCCTCAACAAGAGGACGAGTGAGCATGTGAGGAAGACCCCATCATCGCCATCATCTCCCTCCACACGATGACCAAAGACCTCTAGAGATTTGTTTCCTTCCCCTAGTGGGAAGGAGAAGATATAGTTGATAAACATACACATATAGGCATTAGCGGAAATATATGTTGAATTCCATGTCAGTGGACATATTCGATATACATTTGATGTATATTTGACATTTTATATTTGATGTATGACATTTATTTCATGCATGAAATTATTATACTTATGACATTATTGGTTAAGATATGATATGTTTGTTCATGTACGACATTATTGGTTATCATAATATATTAAATGTTCCTTCATGTATGACATTATTGGTTAACATATTATATTATATGTTCATTCATGTATGACATTATTGGTTATCATAATATATTATATGTTCGTTCATTTATGACATTATTGGTTATCATAACATATTATGTGGTTACATGGGTACTTGTACCTACACCCTTGGTACTCATACCCACATACCCAAGTATCGAGTACATGTATCCCAAGTACTAGGTACACATATCCCAAGTACCAGGTACTCAGTGGAGAGCATCATAGCTAAGGACCTTGATTGAGATTTCAAATTACTTTTTTGGTTTTTTTTTTCTGTGTATCAGCTCGTTATTTATCAAGCTTAATTCAATACCTAATCAGTTCGAAACTTTGATAGAATATTGATTAATAATAAACCTTATCAATGTTTAAGCATAAGTTTATCATTTCCAATATGCCATCATCATATGATTTATGATCTTGTTCATGTTTAAAGTTTTCCTTCTCTATTATTTTTTTATCAAGCTTAATTCAATACCTAATCAGTTTGAAACTTTGATACAATATTGATCAACAATAAACTTTATCAGTGTTAAAGCTAGAAATTTATCATTTGCAATATTTCATTGTCATATGATTTATGATCTTCTCGTTCATGTTTAAACTTTCCTTCTATGTTATGCATCTAAACATTTATCATAAATTATTATTACAAACATATAACAAATCTGAAACTCAAAACAATACATTACATTTGCAAACTTTATCACTGTTCTTGATTTGAAAAATCATTTTCATGACTCATAAATTTAGGTTTTTCATAAATATAAAAGTATAATTAAACATAAAGTTTGACATACCTAAGTTCCTCTGTCCCCTATTATAAAAAATAGCTATACTCATACCCGTACCCTATGTACCCCAAGTACCCCCGTCCCCATGCAACCTTGTATATTATATGTGAATCTTGGTGTTTTCTGTACACCTATGTGGTCTATAGGATCTCTTGCTACTTAGAACATCCCCTGACCTTGTCCAACCTCCTCACCATGTTAACTGATCCAAACTTCCAGCATCACTCCCTTACTCTTCTAGGAACAATATCCCTCCAAAGGTTTTATAGGTCTACTAGGGTACCATAGCACTCCCTAGTCCAACCAAGGTTTCCATGATGTCCTAAGGTGTTATTGGAACACTTGTACTATGCTTGAATGGATAACAACAATGGGTTTGTACCCGATTTCAAGATTTCTTCACAAAAGGGCTACAAGGAGAGCCCCTAATTAGACCTCCACCCAAATTTCTAGGGCCAATAGCTCCTTTTTCTTAGAGTTTCAAAACCTCTATCCTTAAGAACAATTGATACATAGGACCCATGCTCAAGGATTTTTAGGGTCTTAGGGTGCGTACAGGTCGTACAACAAAGATAGCAAAATTGAGTGATTGGTAGGGTTTTCTTGGCTGCCTATCATCCCCACTTTTAAGACACCTTAAAAAATTCATCAAAACTCCTCCTCCACAAGTTAGAACCTCCTCATACCCCTCTTAGACCCCTCAAAATGAAAATTTTTCATTCTTTAAGCTTTGCTCTTGAGAGCTCTTTCTTTGTTGACAGTCCATAGTCGGGCATTGCCTAGCTCGCCTAGGGCTTGGTCAAAGAATTATTTGCACTCACTCTCAGGGCCCTTTCTTGCATAATATAATACATTAGGTTATGTAGCCTTTAAATCTAGAAGACCATGGAATTTCCATGGTGGAGACAAGACTTATAGCCCTTTCATGATAAACAACTCCAAAACTGGCAACAGATAGGTATCTTTGAAGAAATTTACAAAACCTTTCAAAACTTGGTCACAAACTATAACTAATGCATGGAAAATGAAAAAAAATAAATAAGACAACTACAACATGCAACAAAATGATAATAGCCACATGGTTTTTGTCCAAACAAAATTAAAAACCAATAAAATCTGTGTTAAAATAGTCACAGTCTACTGCATACATTCCAGAAGTATGGATTTGTACAAGAAATGAGTTGTCAACCCTTGATTAGGGTTCCTCCAAGCATAAATAGGTTGCTCCTCAAGTTAGAGATAGGTTTTAGGGCTTTTTTCAAAGCTTATTTACAAAGTACATGAAAATATTATACCTATGTTGGAACCCAATATTGGTTTTCATGACAAGAAATAAGATATTCTTAGTCAGTTAAATATTCTTGCTTGGTAGTCTAGGAGAACTCAAGAAGATTAGCATAGAGCTTGTAGAGTTCTCAAGGAGGAAAAAGATATAGATGATGTTCTTAGACAACTACAAGAACAAAGACAAAGACAAAACTGAATGACCTCTAGAAACCAAGAATCCCAAATATCTTAGTTTGTGAACCGTTGTTTGGAAAATTGGAGTTTCTATTTTCTAGACAATACAGTAGATCTCAAAAAAGGAAAGGTATCCCTGATTCTATATTTCAATAATTACAAGACCTTAACTTCTCACCAAACCTTACAGGGTCTAGGAGAAAAGAAAAAAGCAGACCTTCATCTCCTTTGAAGGAAACCCAGTCAACTCCCACCCTACTATTTGGAAAACTTAAACTTTACATGGGTTAAATCTTCCCCCTAAAGTCACTATCTCAAAATTAATTTCTGTAATAGAACTACTCAAAAGAAATTATTCTTTGCGAAATAAAATAAAATCATTAATTTCTCAAATATTTTACTTTTATAGATTTCTTTGTAAAATAAGCGAATAATCATAATGAGATGCAATCAAATTGTAAACTCTAGAAATAGAGCATACATAGTAAAAAAATTCAAGCACAAGAGAAGTAGAGCATTTCTGAATCCCAACAACAGTAATGGAAAGATGAAGAAAACTAAATCTTACAAACACAAAAGCAACTAGAATTAAGATGTTTTCTGTCTGTGATTTCTGTATTTCCAAGATTTGAAGACCTAGAAGATTTTTTATGTCATGTTTACAAAATTATTCATTTACAAGTGTAAATAAGGAAGCCGTTCATACAAGATTTTTACTCACCAATTGAGTGGAGAAGTTTCCTGTCATGACCTTGAAAAATTAAGCTCCATAAAATTTTAAAATCAAAGATAAATGCAAACACAAACAATTGTGACTGCACTATTCACATGCCATTGTAATAACAACTTCCTTGTCTTCTCTTCTCACATTTCAAATTTTGGAACTTGTAAATTCATGCATTTGTTAGAAAATACTAAAAAATAATCACCATTGTAAAGAAATAAATTACAAATCTTTGAAAGATTCCATAAAATTCAGAGGAGGTGTGAATCGATTCGAATAATGAAACAAAGAGGCAAATGATTTACAAAACATTTTCTAACTTTGTACTGGCCAACACTATGAGTTTGAGCGTCGCCTGAGATGGCGTTGTAAAATCAAAATAGAGTAAGATCTACAAAAAGTGAGAGAGGTTATTGTAGGTCTCCGCAACATGGTTCTATAGGACTTGGAATTGCATCCATAAATCACACAAGCTCTGAGATATGCCCCGTCAAAGATCCCTACCCTATGGCATTTAGTGACCCTTAGGGACGTTTTGGTTTGGCATGCCCAAGAATGTTCGAGCACTCAATGGGATAGGATGAGCTTGGGGATAAGGTTTACCCAGCCACTCGAAGTTAACCGAATAGATAGTTTGATCCCATGATAAAAGGTGGGAGAGATTTGGTAGTTGGCAACTTTGTATTGGCCAACACTACAAATTTTAGCATCACCTGAGATGGTGTCACAAAATCAAAATGGAGTAAGATCTCCAAAAAGAGAGAGAAGGTATTGTAGGTCTCTGCAACATAATCCTATAGGACCTAGAATTGCATTCATACCTCACAAGAGCTCTAAGATATGCCCTATCAAAGATCGTTGCCCTATGACATTTAGTGACCCTTAGGGATGTTTCAGTTTAGTGTGCCCAAGAACATTCAAGCACTCAACGAGATGAGACAAGATTGGGGATTGGGTTTACCTAGCCACCCAGAGCTAACGAAATAGATAGTTCTATCCCACGACAAAAGGTGAGAGAGATTTGGCAGTTGGCAACTTTGTACTGGCCAACACCACAAGTTTCAACATCACTTGAGATGGTGTCACAAAATCAAAATGGAGTAAGATCTCCAAAAAGTAAGAGATTTTATTGTAGGTCTCTGCAACACGGTCCTATAGGACCTAGAATCACATCCATACCTTGCAGAGCTCTAAGATATGCCCAATCAAAGATCGCTGCCCTATGGCATTTAGTGACCCTTAAGGACATTTTAGTTGGGCATGCTCAAGAATGTTTGAGCACTCAATGGGATGGGACGAGCTTGGGGCTAGGGTCTACTCGACCACCCAAAGCTAACAAAATAGCAAGTTTGATCCCATGATGAACGGTGAAGGAGATTTGATAGTTGACAACTTTGTACTAGCCAACACTACAAGTTTCAACATCACCCAAGATGGCATCGCAAAATCAAAATGGAGTAAGATCTCCAAAAACAAAGAGAGGTTATTGTAGGTCTTTGCAACATAGTCCTATAGGACCTAGAATTACATCCATACCTTGCACAAGCTCCCGGATATGCCCTATTAAAGATCACTACCCTATGGCATTTAGTGACCCTTAGGGATGATTCAATTTGGCATGCTCAAGAACGTTCGAGCGTTCAATAGGATAGGACAAACTTGGGGGTAGGGTTTACCCAGCCACTCAAAGCTAATAGAATAGATAGTTCAATCTCACGATGAGCAGTGAGGGAGATTTGGCAGTTGATAACTTTGTACTGGCCAACACTACAAGTTTCAACATCACTCGAGATGGCATTGCAAAATCAAAATAGAGTAAGATCTCCAAAAAGTGAGAGAGGTTATTGTAGGTCTCTGAAACACAAACCTAGAATTGCATCCATACCTTGCACAAGTTCCAAAATATGCCCCATCAAAGATTGTTGCCCTATGGAATTTAGTGACCCTTAGGGACGTTTCAGTTTGGTGTGCCTGAGAATATTCGAGCACTCAACAGGATAGGACGAGCTTGGGGTAGGGTTTACCCAACCACCCACAGCTAATGGAATAGATAGTTTGATCCCATGATGAATGGTGAGGGATATTTGGCAGTTGGCAACTTTGTACTGGCTAACACTACAAGTTTCAGCATCACCTGAGATGGCATCACAAAATAAAAATGGAGTAAGATCTCCAAAAAGTGAGAGAGGTTATTGTAGGTCTTTGCAACACAATCCTATAGGACCTAGAATCACATCCATACTTGGCATGAACTCTGAGATATGCCCCATCAAAGATCATTTCCCTATGACATTAAGTGACCCTTAGGGATGTTTTAGTTTGGCATGCCCGAGAATATTCAAGCACTCAACAAGATAGGATGAGCTTGGGGCTAGGGTTTACCTAGCCACCCTAAGCTAACAAAATAGAGAGTTCAATTCAATGATGAACGGTGAGGGAGATTTGGTAGTTGGTAACTTTGTGCTGGCCAATACTACAAGTTTCAACATCACCCAAGATGTCATTGCAAAATCAAAATAGAGTAAGATCTCCAAAATGTGAGAGAGGTTATTGTAGATCTTCGCAACATAGTCCTATAGGACCTAGAATCACATCCATACCTCACATGAGCTCTAAGATATGCCCCATCAAAGCTCATTTCCCTATGAGATTTAGTGACCCTTAGGGATGTTTCAGTTCAGTGTGCTTGAGAACATTCAAGTGCTCAATGGGATAGGATGAGCTTGGGGCTAGGGCTTACCCAACCACCCAGAGCTAATGGAATAGATAGTTTGATCCCACGATGAATGGTGAGGGAGATTCGGTAGTTGGAAACTTTGTACTAGCCAACACTACAAGTTTTAGCATCACCCAAGTTGGCATCGCGAAATCAAAATGGAGTAAGATCTCCAAAAATTGAGAGAGGTTATTGTATGTCTCCACAACACAATCCTATAGAACCTAGAATCACATCCATATCTTGCATGAGCTTTGAGATATGCCTTGTCAAAGATCATTGCCCTATGGCATTTAGTGACCCTTAGGGACATTTTGGTTTGGCGTGCCTAAGAATGTTTGAGTGCTCAACAAGATGGGACAAGCTTAGGGCTAGGGTTTTCCCAGTCACCTAGAGCTAACAAAACACACAGTTCAATCTCACAACCCTTTTCCACTAAGTTGTAAATTTGAGCAACTTTTACAACTTTCAACAATGCAACTTTTCACAAAAAGTGCAATTTTTACATTTTTCACTTGATTCCACTTCTATGACTTGGAAAAGGTTTGGCAACATTAAAATAACTTATTTCAAAATGTTCAGCCCTTCACCAATTTTCAAACTCTTGCCATTCACAAATCAACATGCTACAAGAAGTTAAATCCTCCAATATTGAAACCCTAAAATCTTAAAAAGGACCCTACTAACTACCATTTCCTAAGTGGGCATGAAATTTCAACCAAGGAAATTGCAATTAGAGGCCCATTTTTGCTGTGTGCACCAAAATGTTGTCCTAAAAACCTAGTTTCGCTAAAAATGCAATAACTTGAGTTAGAAAACATGTAGAGCAATGAGACTAGAAAAAAAAGAAAGTTGATTCAAAGCTATATCTCAAAAATCTATCACATCTAGTCTAAAAATTTGTACATTTCATGCAACATGCAAAAAAAAATCAAAATGACTCGAAAACTCAATTTCTTTCTTTGCAACTTCTTCCAATCCATATATTAATGCCCTCCAAAATCAACACAAACACTTGGGACTCTTCCTCACCATGTGAAAAATCCATTCCACCCTTCACTTGGGTCATTACAACAAGTTTGAGAGTTTTACACTAATTTCTCTTCAAAACCAGGCTGAACACATGATGTTCATCCTAGGGCCTGCAAGCAAAAATAGTAAACCAACTTTTCTACCCTTGAAAATATACCATATGTAAGAATACACCCCTAACTTGCTTCCCACAAAATGGCATCAAGATCCCACTGTTGGATTGCAAGTTAGAGGGCCATAAGTGCAATCTAGTCAATTTATAGGCTTACCTAGGTAGCCCTCAATAAAATGGCAATATCTTACACAAATGAATAGATAAAAAACTCAAACTAAAAGAAAATGAAAGATACTTAAAATACATATCCAACTATATAAAATTTTAACATGTGCCAATCCGTACACATCTATATTTCAACAAAACATAGGAAAAATGATAGAAAATTAGGTTTTTATTACTTCAAAAGACATCAAATCTGTACAACCATCACCCACTGAGTCCTGTAAAGTCATCTCATACATATATTATTTCATTAAAATAGTTATAACCACATTTCAAATGGTGGTTGTAACATACACTTGGGTTTTCAACAAAATTGCAAAGTTGTCAACATTTTTGCAATTTTGCTTTGACAACTTTTGCAATTTTTTGCAATTTTTGATGACCCTACAAACATTTATAACCTTTTCAGAAACATAAAAATCCTTTTTTCTTTGAAAAATTACCTATATTGTTCATTTTTGACCCCTTGGTTCAATTTGGCACTCTGGCTTATAATGACACCTAGAGTCCAATTGACCTTACATCTTGGGTCTTATTATATCACTTTGCAACCTTGTTTCTAATTCACAACTAGGATGACACCTATTTACTTTTCTTGGTGCCCTACACCAATGATCATCCAAATGGACAAGTTTGGAGTGCTTGGGTGCATGAAAATACATTAAATTTGATGCCATAGGTATAACAACGGGAGATATGCCTTAAGGAGGCCATGTTTTTATGTAAAATAGTCAAACTAATCATCATAAACATGGTGTAGGATCAATTAATAGGTTCTGGAAGTGATTTCTTGGTCAGATTTGAAGAGGCCCTAGTTTTTTGCCTTGTTTGGTGAGGGTTTCATAAAAAGAACATATAGAGAGTTGATGGATTCAATCCAATTGAAGAATACTCACTTTAGGATCATATTAAGATAATATAGCAAGTTTTATGGTTGGGGGATAATTATTCCATATAGTTCCTTTGTAAATGAAGAGGTTTTTATGCCTAAAAGTGGCCCATAGTGTAACAGCAGAGACTTGGTCCAAAACAACCATACCTCATCTTTTGATATGTTATAGAGAAGCCAAATGGGTATCATAATATTCAATTTATTTTCTTTATGTTATGTAAAAATATGGAGAAAAATGAAGGAGGACAACATTTTATGCCTAAAAAGTGGCCCATAGTGTAACTGTCATCGAATGATAGTTGTTCCAAGCCTCTAAAACTTCAAACTTGTTCTTGGTTGGTTAGGGCAACCTATACTTGGTGTTTTTAATTTTTGGTCTATACTAGTAAGTTAGTGGGGTGTTCAGTTGTCCATCTTTCTTAGCATAACTTTTATTGCTCTTTTTATCTTATTTTTTCTTGCTTCACAAGTTTTGTACATAGGTCATTTACCCATGACTTAAACACCTTTGGACAAGTTATTTTTTCTCTTTTTACATCATCACTTTGGAAAAGTGGAAATATTACTAATCTAGTTTGAAAACCAAGTCTATTCTAGTTATCCTATTGAATTATTGTATCTTCTTTCATGCCAATTACAACGACATATAATATTCGCCAAGAAACATGACCTAAGGTTATCTTTGACATATCACCTAGAAGAGAGTTAGAATTTTTGAGCTTTAATCCATTTTCTACTACCTTTAGTGAGTATACACCCTCTTTACCTAGATTTGAAAATAGTGTTTCATTGACATTATCTAGGGAGGAGCATGAAAAGAGGATTGACAAACTCCTATCTAGGATGATAGAAAAATGGCTATAGCATACAAAATGAGAAAAAAAAGCTTATATGGAAGAAGCATGACAATTTTCTTAAGGATTTACCAATTAAATTTCTAGAAATTGTTCACTTTCACCCCAAAGTTTGAATTTTTTAAGTATGAAAAATATGATGTTAGCGGAGATTCTCATGATCACATTAGGGATTTTTGTGCACTAAGTATGAAATTATTACATGAACTCACTTATGTCATAAGCCTTTTTTTCTAGAAGTCTTAGTGGGAAAGGTATGGAATGGTTCACAAAATTCTATCCTCCACTTATGTCATTTGATAAAATGGAAAAATGTATTTCCAACATTATTCCTATAGTATTCAACATGCGATCACTATGCTAGACTTATGAAACATCAAGCAACACCAAGAAAAATATTTTATTTCCTTTCTTTAGTGATGGAGGAAGCTTTATTCATGATATCCTTGAGGCAAATCCCTGAAGTTGAAAAGATTGATATGTTTATCAACAACCTTGTGCCTTAATTGCAACATGAACTTAGGAAACAACTATTTTCCAATTCCTTACAAATTGAGGATGTTTTAGTTAAAAAGGGTGAACTGAATTGATAAAGGAAAAAACTAGAACAACAATGATCAAAACAACAATAATGTAAAAGGTAAATCATACTCATGGAACAAGAAAAAGAATGTGGTAAATGATGGTATAGTGGACACACCCAAACCTAAGGAGACCAATGTGATCAACTTGACCAATGACATTCAAACTACAAAACAATATGCTTCTCCAAGAATATTGACTCAAAAAAATCTAATGGCTCTAGTAGAGGTAAACCATCATGGATTTATAAATCTAAGCACACCTGTACACCTCTAGGAGACTCACTTGAATTGGTATTGAATACTTTGATATTGAATAAGACCATTACACTACCATATAACTATAAACCTTATGAACCAAAGGTTAAGCCTAAATTTTGGAATGACAATCACTATTGCATCTATGATAGGAATAAGGGTCATAAGACTAAAAATTATGGTGCAAAGCACCTAATTTTCATTCATCAATATGTTTGTAATAAGGTCAGGGGATATATCTCATGATCTCCCTATGACCCATCCATTTTGTTAAGGACATTAGACCCCTTGGTGTGTTTATAAGCCTTGGGCATCATTTGGTCATAATGGATGATATGTTGGTCATTTCATATTTTTCTAGGTGTTTCTTAGGGGTTTGAAAGCCTAATAAGGTTTCTAAGTGTTAATCAAGTTTAAATACAACATCTCTTGCTATAGCGGGAAAAAGTTGCTTAAAAGTTGTTAGCAACTTTTACAATTTGCTAAGCAAATTTGTGGTTTAAGAGTCCCAATGGCTCAAACCATTTGATGGTTGAGTGAGACGGTTGGAAACAATCTATTTAGGCTTGAGACATTTGAAAATGGATAAAGAGGGAAGATCCAATTGTAAACTTGCTTTCAAATCAATAAAATATACCTGTTTCAATGCAATTTCTTGACATTTTGCAAGTATAGTACATAAGAATAAGGGGTGGATGATGACCTTTCTGATCTAAAAGTTGATGCTAAGTGTCTGAAGGCTTTTGACAATGGTTTGAAGTTTTTATCCTTTTTCTTTCAAAATTAATCAAATTTATAAGCTTGTTGGTCTGAGAAACCCTCAATTTTAGGGGTTTTGGCATTCAAATGGCCCTAAATTGTTGATCCACTAGTGGAATTTTTTCTCCACTTGTATGAAGAAATTCAAGGATGTGTACTATAAGATTTTTGCAATTTTGGAATAGGAATTAAAGGCATAAAATTTTGGGAGCAAGCCCTAGGTCAAATATCACCATGTATTTGACTAGTTTTAAGGAGACTGGATTAGATAAAGAGATGGAGAGACTTTGAGGACTTGGTGATAAAAAAAAATTGTCCTTTTATGAGTTAGTAGAACACCATAGAAGTGGAGTTTTGGTTCTATGCACCTATTCCTAACCTCTTGCTTTGAAACCCAAGCCTATCCTAGCTAATTAGGCCTATGGACTTAGTTAGGGTTATGATATGCTGGAGTGGAGTCAATCTCTACAAATTTGGGGTTTGAGAGAACTTGAAAAAGGGTATCTGAAAGTGTGATTTGTTCCTTAAGTCTTTTGGGAAGTTTTGAAGTTAGTGGCAAAAATCAGGGATTGGAGACCTAATACGATTCTAGGTCCTTCCTTGCAATTTGTGTTGTGGGTTGTTGAGAGTGCAACCAGTGGTGGATTTTTCTTAGTTGGGTTGTGACTAAGTTCTTAATTTTAGGACTTGTTCTTAATTTGACCCAAGTTAAGAGAACTTGTCCTTAAAGGCTTGATTTGGGTCAAATTGATTTGTGTCATACTCGTGTATGGTGCATCTTAAAACCCTCATAGTGGCTCCTTGCAGAGGTATACACTTGCTGAAGTGAAACAAACCAATTGTTTAATCCTTTGAACATCTTGAGTGTTGGTTTTCGGGTTGGGTCTTAAGGTTGTACTTCCATTGTTGCACTCTGCATCAAATTATATGAAACTTAAATACCTCATTCAAGATCTCATTGATGATAAGAAAGTTGGGGTGAATGGACTCATGACTAATACTGATCATAAGGTTTTCAATGACCCTAGGTACCCAAGCATGAACAAGAAGAAAGTTCTAGGAAGAAAAATAGGATGCAAAGATCAACTACATATGATTGAGCCAATTTGTGAGAACATAAACATGATTAGGTCAAAAGGGAAAAAGGAAGGCTACAAATCAAACATTGATGAACCACCTATGATTATCCTTAAGGGTGTGGATTCTTCCACACAATCAAAACATTAGAATCTTGAGACTAAGAGTGGACAAAAATAACAACCTATGGTCATCCTTAAAGGATTTGACCCCTGAACCCATACATATGCCAAAACTTGAATCTTGTGACTAGGAGTGAACCAAAGATAATACACTTTGGTCTTAACGCTTCTAAATAGACAACATTTGAAAAAATTATAAGATGGGTTTTTTAAGTTTATGATTCAAAAATAAATTTGTTTGGGAGTTTATCTAAAATAATTACAGATGACAAAACAAATAAAAGAAAAAAGCATGTTGTTCATAATATCATTATTGGGAAAAATGTTCCAAATACAAAGAATTATTTGTTTGAGCTTCTAGCAATGATCAAGCGGCTTACTGAATGACTTGATGAGTCTTGGAAACTTCTCTCATTATATCCTTGCTTTCACTAGTTTCAATTTTTTGGTTACATGTACACAATCATGACTTTACATCACAAAGCATTCATATTCTAACAATTTTCATGTTCATTTATTACATTTTGATCTAAACAAAAAATTCTAAACTTTCACTTATTCAAATGACTAATTTGAAAATGGGTCTTATTAAAGAATCTAATATAAATTCAAATGATGTATCTAGATTCTAAACAAATCAAAACATAAAATCTTTGATTTAAACTTATCTCATCACTTACACATAATAATAATACCCACCTTGTCATGTGGACAGTCTTGGGGGAGAGGTTGCAACATTGTATTTGGATCCAATTGGTCACTCTCTCTCTCTCCCTCTCTCCCTATTCAATCTAATGAACCAACTAGACCTGCTCTACATTTTAATGTCTCAAGTATTGCCTCGTGGTTTGACTCACAAACTTTCCAAAGAATCTTATTATGTGGTTTTCTACCATATTTTATCAAGTGGACATTTGATGTGACAACAAGGTTTGAATAATGAAGAATCTTCCTCTCTATTTGCCAATCCTCAAATAACCACAAGTTAGGGTTCTTCATAGAATATCATCTAAGCCATGTGCCGATTACAACCACTACACTTATATGGTACTCTAAACCTTCACCATCTATAACCGAGTGATCCAATTTTTATTTGTCTTGGAAACAATGACACAAATAATAATCTATCCCTTCTTCATTGTCTTTAGGTGAAATAGCAACAAAAACATAGCCTGCAGTGACAAATGTAAAAAATGTGGTCATTAATTTAAAAAATACTTAAGTAAAAGTTATAAAGTTACATATTGAAATTACAAAGATATATAAATATATATATTACTAGGTTGTAGTAGATCAGACAAGTGGTCAAAGTCAATAGATGAATCCATCTCTACCATTTCTAGTTCTTGTGGGGGATGATAGGTGTCAATTGTGTCAAAAACTCATATATCCCATTTGTCCACCCATTCAGTTGACTCACAATCATCCTAGTTTTCCTTTGCACATGATGGACAATAGCATGCCATTTTTTGTGTGTAGATACTCTATGAACCTACATCAAAGTTTCTAAAAGAGTGCAACTCACTGGATCTTGTTAGTGTGCAACAATCCTCATATGGTGCAATGTTAGTATTATCTATCAACCAAAAAAATCTACGAATCGTAGACTCACCTTCCTTACCTAGACCCATTGTAGTGTTACACCAATGGATGATGGATCTTACATCTATCAATATTGCTCCATATTTTTACTTTAGTTCTTTATGAGCTAATGTTTTTTTGATGTATGTGCCTATACCATCATGCTCTCCCTTTCCATGACTAGCCTCTGTGAAATTTCACATATATTGAATTCTATACAACATGTGCATCCTGCTTAACCAATAGAACATCTAAGCATTCTTTAATTGAGATGCACAATTGTCTAACCAAATAATGTGTTGATGATATGTTATGCCCCTGTTAGGAAAATCTCCATAAAATAGTTGAAAACAACTATGTACAAACTTTGTAAAATGTGATTGATCATTGCTAATGTAAAAATGGTACTCCCTCAAAATCTTCCTGTCATCCTCTGTACTTGTAGGTGAATGCATGAATGTTATGTGAACAAATATGAAAACATATTGAGAAGTATAGTACTTTACTTACACCTCATTTTGTGGTTGTAGTGTGTAGTTCTCTACGAAGTCTACAATTGAAACAATGGTATCTAGTGGAAGCGTATCCTTGCACAACTTGAATTGCAATTCTAGCCATCAAGCTCTATGTGTATGCCTTGCATACTCATAAATAATCTTTTCATCAAAAATATTCATGAACTCATACACTAGAATCTTTTCAATGACTAAATCACATCTTTTACCCTATTTCCTATATTTTAGAGCATATGTCACTGTCTTAAATTTTCATAATCTACTATTTCATTTCTAATTGCATGTGTACTATCCATATGTTCACGAGTTGATAAAAGTTGCAAAGAACCACAAAATAAGCATGTACCATCCAAGTATGATGCCTTGTAAAAATTTTGGCCATCCCCTATTTCACATAAAGTGTTGGATATGAATTCCCTTGAAGATCTTGGTGGCTCATTCATGTCACAATCCTGCAAAACAAACTTATAATGCAAAACCAAACATATATGCCTAAAAACATCAAAATGGTTAGAAAATTCAATATGTATCCTACAACAAAAAGTTGTACATGTGTGATTTATCTTCATATAAAAAAGTTTACCCATCTCAAAAAATCTTTGACTTATTCGAATTTGAGGATACATACCAATAAATTTTGCAAAAAATTGTGTCTAAGTTGAGTCCAAAAAATGTTTTGCATGTGGGTCATGATTTTGGCTACTAATCCTCCTTACAACATCTCTTTGATTAGGAGAACAGGTGTGTTATTTTTCTAAAAATCTTCAATCAATGATTTCAGAGCTTCACTAATTTCTTTATCCTTTCGAGGTAGTCTACTTCTAAATGTCCATAACTCATTTTTTGTTGGATCTTCCAATCTCTCACACCTTAGCATGGCTCTCCTTAGAGTACCTCTACCAATTTTCAATGTTTTGCTTGTCTTTCTCATGAATCAAGCTTTCTTCATTTGGGTACTTACTATTGTTGATGTAAGTACTTGTCTTGTGATATTACTATCTTTGGTGTGTGATTTAGAACCCACTTTGTCATAAGCACTCATTAGATTCTTTACAATTCTTTTTTCATTTGAATCATCCATTGTTCTTAGCCCAAGAATCTTCATGATAGGCCTAAATTTAAAATTCCTCATCATTTCAACAAAAAATTGGCATTGACTTGTAATATTTAATTCTTCAAAGAATAATCTCCACATATGATTAACTTTTCTTTGACAAGTATGCTTGCTAATCTTTTCAAACATTGATTTAAAAATGTTAGTATCAATATCAATCAAATATTTTGGTCTTCTAAAATGAATTCTAGAAGGTGTTATAATCTCTTCCAGTCCCTCAACATTTTGAACATCAACATAAGGTTGAGTATTTTGCGTATCTTGAACTAAAGATGATGTACTTTGGCAATAAGATGCAAAAGATGGAATATCACCTACTTAATATGTTGATGTTGTGCCTTCAACATGACATGACGGAGTGTGTACATCATCAAATCTACAAAATTAGTGTCTCTTCAACACGAGAGTATGATATGACTCCAACATTGGAAGATGGTGTAGCTTCACAATTCAATTGTCTTCTTAAGCGTAACAGTCTCATTTGTTCTCTGTCTTTCTAATTCTTCCTCTTTGTTTCTTTGTATTAGTGCTTCTTGATCCTCTTTGAAAGTCAATTCTTCATTATTGCTTTGCAATTTTCTTTGTTCACGTAGTAGTTTCATTTTATCTCTTTTAATTACCAAATCTCTCTTCCTGCCTTCATTTGTTTGAGTTTTTGGTTTCTTCCTTGGCATGGTGATTATTTCTACATGTCTAATTATTCAAACATCTGAATTACTTACAATTTGTAAATTACAAATCATTCAAATACATATAAAATTTACAATTATTTCAATGAATACACAATATATATCAAACAACTTGCCAAATTTCTAACCATTTCCAAATAACAATTCATTCAAACAAACAAATTTCAATGAATTCACTATATATTAAACAACATGTCAAATTATAATCAAATTTGTCTCTATATATCAACAAACAATATTTAAAAAGGACTGTACTAACCTTTTTTATAGAAAGAATATTCAAAAAGTCGATCCAATGATTGAATTTTACATTTGCTAGCTTCAAAAAGTCTTCAAATAGTGTTTGCTAACTTCCAACAACTTGAAATCCGTGTTTTCTATCAGAACAATAGAATGCACAATAGACAAAATGCAGAATATGGATCAAAAGGGACTCAAACTTGCTTTGTGATCATTTTTTGGTGATTTCACATAGTGCGTACACACTCACTATGTCAAAACACATCTCTCCCTCTCCCACCATCCCCCATCCCCTATTCTCTCTTTCTCCCTACTCTCTCTCTCTCTCCTCTCCCATCCCCTACTCTCTCTCTCACTCTCACTCTCCCATCACCTACTCTCTCTCACTCTCTCTCCCATCCCCTACTCTCTCACTTTCTATCCTCTCCCATCCCCTACTCTCTCTCTTTCTCTCTCTCCTCTTCCATCTCCTATTCTCTCTTTCTTTCCCTCTCCCACCGCCTACTCTCTCTCACCCTCTCTCCTCTCCCATCCCCTACTCTCTCTGTCTCATACACTCCCATCCCCCTCTCTCTTGGGCTACTCTCTCTCTCTCTCCTCTCCCATCCCCTACTCTCTCTCTCCCTACTCTCTCTCTCTCTCCCTACTCTCTCCCCTCTCCCATCTCCTACTCTCTCTCTCACTCTCCCTCTCCCACTGCCTACTCTCTCTCCCCCATCCCCTACTCTCTCTCACCCTCTCTCCTCTCCCATCCATTACTCTCTCTCTCTCTCACTTGCATCCCCCCCTCTCTCTCTCTCTCCCACCGCCTACTCTCTCTCGCTCTCCCTCTCCTACTCTCTCCCACCATCTACTCTCTCTCTCTCTCACTCAAACACTCTCTCTCATCCCCTACTCTCTCTCACTCTCTCTCAAGTCTCCCATCTCCTACTCTCTCTCACTCTCTCTCTCCTCTCTCATCCCCTACTCTCTAGATCTCTCACACACACTCCCATCCCCCCTCTCTCTCTCCCTCTACCACTCCCTTTCTCACTGCCTACTGTCTCTCTCTCTCACTCTCTCTCTTTCTCTACTCTCTCTCCCATCCCCTACTCTCTCTCTCTCTCCCATCCCCCTACTCTCTCTCACACTCTCTCCCATCATCTACTCTCACTCTCTCTCTCTCCCATCTTGTTCTCTCTCTCTCTCTACCACCCCCTAGTCTCTCACTCTCTCACACTCTCTCCCATCCCCTACTCTCTCTCTTACACACACTTCCATCCCCCCCTCTCTCTCCCTCCCCCACTCCCTCTCCCACCACCTACACTCTCTCTCCCTCTCCCACTCCCTCTCCCACCACCTACTCTCTCTCTCTCTCTCTCTCTCTCTCTCTCTCTCTCGGGTTACTCTCTCTCCCTCTCCCATCCCCTACTCTCTCTTTCATAGACACACACTCCCATCCCCCCCCTCTCTCTCCTCTCCCATCCCCTACTCTCTAGATCTCTCACACACACTCCCATCCCCCCTCTCTCTCCCTCTCCCACTCCCTCTCCCACCACCTACTATCTCTCACTCACTCACTCTCTCCCTCTCTACTCTCTCTCCCATCCCCTACTCACTCTCTCTCTCCCATCCCCTACTCTCTCACACACTATCTCCCATCCCCTAATCTTACTCTCTCTCTCCCATCTCATACTCTCTCTTTGCCAACCCCTACTCTCTCTCACACTCTCACACTCTCTCCCATCCCATACTCTCTCTCTCTTACACACATTATCATTACCCCTCTCTCTCTCCCTCTCCTACTCCCTCTCCCATCACCTAATCTCTCTCCCCCATCCTCTACTATCTCTCTTTCATAGCCACACACTCCCATCCCCCCTCTCTCTGTCCTCTTCCATCCCCTACTTTCTAGATTTCACACACACACTCCCATCCCCCCCCTCTCTTTCCCTCTCCCACTCCCTCTCCCACCACCTACTCTCTCTCTCTCTCTCTCACTTTCTCTTTCTCCCTCTCTACTCTAGTCTCTCTCCCATCCCCTAGTCTCACACACTCTCTCCCATCCCCTACTCTCTCTCACACTCTCTCCCATCCCCTACTCTCTCTCTCTCTCTCTCCCATGCCATACTCTCTCTCTCTGCTACCTAAAATCTCTCTCACACTCTCTCCCATAACCTACTCTCTCTCCCATAACCCTAGGAACTTACTCACAAACCCCTCATAATGTGATAAAGGGATGTTGCTAGGACTGTTGATATGTTTAACTTGATTGAAAGGATACTAGCTAATAAGTTTGCATAGTAGTGATTTTCACTTAAAAAATATATACTAAAATCCATTTCATATGTTTTGGTCATTTAATGATTATAAGAATGGTGATAGTACTCAGAACGGTAATTTCGTTATGATAAGAAAGATAAATGTTGATACCCATATGTTGATATCGCAAGGTTTTGAATATGAATTAAATGAAAGTTAATTATCTATGTACTTAGATGAAAGTTAAAGGAATATGACATTGCAATGTTTCTTTTTATGGTACTTAGAACATAAATGATTAGATGAAGTTAATTGTATATGTTAATGTGAATTATGAAACATTGGATTTATTCTGCACTTATCTGGATGTATTTGCATATTATTATAGTGGGCTACTAATGTTTAAGTTGAGTGTGCAAGAAAGTTGAATCATGGAGATAATTGGGGAAAACAAGGTTCAATCTTATGTGAACATGGTAAAGCCAAGGTGAACCTTTGGAAGATTCAAAATCTCATTGTATTGTGCTTATTTCATAATGTGATTGTGCATGAGTGTTATAGTTAGAGAGCATGATTAATTAGAGACATGTCATCATGATGTGTAAAGTGTTTTAATGTGTGTGCATGTCATTTGACACTTGTGTTGTCTATGTGTAAATGACATGTCATGTAAGAGTTAGGGCATGAAGTCACTCAACCTAAACATAATCTCATTATGAAATCAAGTTAACCCACCTTGGAGAATGTTAGGATGAATCACGTTCATGATAGAATTCAAATTTAATTGATAGGAACTTTAGAGAGTCTAAAGTGGTTCCCAAGTATTATTTTGGTGAAAATAAGTTAACCACATGGTAGTAGTATATTTTGGGAGCCTAAATATAACCATAAGTTGGCCTAGGGGACTTAGGAGATCCTCTAAACTAGCCATCTTCAAGCCAATTCGAAAATCAAAGAGTCACATGACTTCTTTCCTCATCCCACAACTTGGTCAAGTTTCCATTGGTAGAAAGGTACAAGGGGGTAAGAGGGGTAGGTGAGGAGGAAAATGGAGGTCCTTTTAGGGAGCTTGTGCAAAACTTAGGTGTTTTTCACCCACTCTCCAATGGTAGAGATAGATAGGTTTATGAAGGAGGAGCTTGGGAGCCAAGGAAGAAAAGGGAATTTCATCATCATCTCATAGCCATAGCTTGTAAGGAGGTTAGTGCTTCATGCCATATTTTTATCTCATCTCATGAAGTTGTAAGATGGAATTTTGTAGGAGTATTCTTGTAAGTTTTATGTAATGCATGAGATGTGAAAATTGTAAATGTTTGGGTATGTGAGTGTGTTGATTTGGATGAATTTGCATTGATTTTGCTCTTGGATTGTTTGTTGTGGATTGAATGATGTATTGGGTGTGAAGGCTTCACTCACCCTTGGGAAGGAAGAGCAAGCCTTGGGTGAAGGGGTTAGTTGGTCTTGAAATATAGTTGAGAACCTTGGAATATGGGCTCCATTGTATGCCATATTCATTTATAGATTGCTTTGGGATGATAAGGAAAATGATGGTGTGGAGAAGAGGTTTATGAAGTATGGGATTTCAAGGGTGCTGTAGTTGATGGTAGTATATGAGGAGGATGTTTGTGAACAGCCCTGAAAGGGCATGAAAATTGTTGTTTTGTAAAAGCCCCGAAAAGGCATGGAAATTATTGTTTTGTGAAAGCCCAGAAAGGGCATAAAAATTGTTATTATAGATATGGTATGATATGGCAAGTCTCCTAATTGAAAGCCCACCCTCACCCAATGTTTATGATTCCATTTGAGAATCATTGTGTAAGCCTTGGTTGGGAAACAATTGCATCTATGCAATTGAATGTGTTAACCTTGTTATTTCTTGTTGTTGAGATGTTGTTTGAATGTAGCCTGGTTGAACCTTGTTTTCCCTAGTGTGGGGTTGGTCTCTTTGAGGCCTAGGTTGGGAGGTGAGCCTCCATGGTTCAAAAATTCTATTTCTTGTTTACAGGTCTCTATTGGAAGATCTTTAAAAAAAAAAAAAACTTGGAGCTTTTATTGTCTTTCTTTGTGCATAGGAGATACATATATGTTTTATTGCATTGAGATCAGATAGAGAGTAAATCCCATTTTGTTATGTATATCAAAATGTATTGTAAGAGGATGTTAATGGCTAGGTTCAACTGTCAATGGAAAGGTTATGTGAAATCGGGTGTAGTTAAAAGTATCTCCATTGTGTTTAAATGGTATATTGAGTTCACCACCTTTGTGTATTATAGGAGTATCATGGAAGAGAAATTTTGTGTAATGATATTGTTGTTGCAACGTCTTGAATATGAGTGTATGGAGGTGATGAGTTAATTTTCATTGTAGGATAGGAATGACTGAGATAATGAACTTGTATTTGGCTCATAGTCTTGTTATGAATATCATTATGAAATTTCAAATATTTGAAAGTTTGTGAGCTATATACACACACACACACACACACACACATAAGGTTTCTTCAATGTTCTAAAATTCATAGATGAGCATAATCGGATCTCTTTCATATAAGAATTTTGTCCTATCTCTTTATGTGTTTTTGGTGTTGAGGCTATTGGCCAACTAGAGCAATAAAATCATCAATTTAGATTATCATATCATAATTTAGAACTCTCTAATGTATTATTGCAATAGATATCATGATGCCTTAGACTATAGTAGTAGAGAGAAACAAATAGAAGACACATAATTTATGGGGTATAAAACATAAAGCTTGTTGTAGACACACAAATTACTCTTTGGATTTTATATGGAGAAGGTGGAAATAATATCCACTAATACATACCAATATAATAATCAGAGAATATACTATAGTATCTTCTAAATAAAATAATAGAATACCTAATTAACAAGAAAAACATAATATAATAAAATAATCCAAAAGAAGCACCTAAGGTACAATCACTATCATTTCAAAATAAGAAATCAAAAAGTATTAAAGATGGAATTTCCCATGTCAGGGTCAACCTAGCAACTAGATGAGACATCTAACAATAAAATAATAAACAAAAAAAAAAAAAGAATCATAAAAGTGTTGACCAAACAAAACTAAGAGGTCATTTCTAGTTTAAATATAGGAAGAATGTATGGAAAGAGGGGGGGGGACCCACCTTTCCATCTCCCCCTTCATGCCTCTCAAAGTTCATAAAACATTTGAAGCACTACCCAAGAAGCTTAAGTCAGCAACTTCCTCTTGCAATATTAAGTCACCCCCCTAGAAAAGGAGTTTTTCTTAGTTGAAATAAATGTGGGCTGCCATATCCTAGGCATAGGAATAGATAGGTGATAGAAAGTTTGGACACGGATTTAAGTGCCAAGGGAAAGTAAGGAGTCCTTGAAAAGGTTAAAAAAAAAAACTAGGCGCTAGTGTTTTGAATGTGCAGATTTTAATTGTTTAGAGTTGACTAATGAAATTTTTCCATGGTGGCTAGTTAGTGGGGTAGAAAAGTTTATGCATTTAAGTAGAATGTGGGGTAGAGTTTTAAGGGGGTGTTGGGTAGTGTATGGTTAGGTGTCTAGGGTTAGGATTATATTTTTTTGAAAATGATAATTAGTAGTTGTCAAGATGGTGTAATCCATATTAATCTTAATAATGGTGTTTTTTAATAAAGTAGGTGAAAGTATATGTTTAGAGTTTTGATTAGTGTTAGGGAGATATAACCTTGGTAGGCTAGTAAGGATTTTAATTGATAACTAATTCTATGTGATTAGTAAATGTAATGAGGGTGATAGTAATAGTAATAAAATAATAGAATAAAATAAATTAAAGGTTATGAAACAATTATGTTTGGAGTAGATATTCGAGAAATAGTCTATATAATGCTAATACTATGTACACAAATCTAATACATGATAGAAGTATTTGGGCTATGATATAAACATTGTATGATCTAGAGTTCATCTTATAAAATAAAAAATGTAAAGAATGTTATGAACATATGTAATTAAACGTAAAATTAAATTAAAAGATATTCTTAGATTCAAGCAATTTCTTGAGTTGGATACTTGGGTCCAGAGATCTTTAAGAAAGTAATGTGATTATGATATTTTAATCAAATGGACTCATAATAAAATCCAAATAGATTGCATCAATATATATTAGGGTTTTTATGCTATATTAGAGAAGAAATAATAAAGGTTTTGATAAATAACATATAATAGATTCGAATAAGTATATATGCATACAAAACCTTATAATGACTAGTAGTATGATGGTTAGCTCCACCTGAGGCATATACTGAGTACAAACATGTCTAATATATATCAAGATAATCAAGTTGACATATCTGCAATATAAATGAGATGCTCCACTTAGAAATTTGTAGGTAGGTACTACCTCATCCTCTAATGAAAACAAGTCTTGGTGAGTGACTTCATACATGAACCTTCCACTAATAGGGATGCACCCTTCGACTGACTATTTTGACTAAGTAGGAAATATCCATGAAATCGTAACTTAGCTAATGAACATCTGGGTCTATGTTATACTTATCAATGCTACCTAGAGCTTAATTGATTTAGTGGATGATAGTGTGACAAAAAATTGGACTAGGTGTGTTTGAACTTATTTAGTGCAACTTGTCTATATTCAATGTAATGTCTTTTCACTAACGAATTGTCATATCAATGTTGTGTTAATTAGTTTGCTTTTTTAGAGAAAAAAAATTGAGGTGTTTTTGCCTTGTAAAAAATTAGGGCATGACACCCCTACTCTCTCTCTATCTCTCTCTCTCTCTCCCCTCTCCCATCCCCTACTCTCTCTCTTTCACACACACACACCATCCCCCCTTTCTCTCTCCTCTCCCATCCCCTACTCTATCTCTCACTCACTCTCCCACTCGCTCTCCCTCTCCAACCACCTACTCTCTCTCTCACTCACTCTCACTCTCTCACTCTCTCTCACTCCCACTCTCTCCCTCTCTACTCTCTCTCTGCCACCCCTACTCTCTCTAACATTTTCACACTCTCTCCCATCCCCTACTCTCTCTCTCTTACACACATTTCCATCCCCCATCTCTTTCCCTCTCCCATCACCTACTCTCTCTCTCTCTCTCCCATTCCCTACTCTCTCTCTTTCACACACATGCACTCCCATCTTCCTCTCTCTCTCGCTCTCCCTCTCCCACTCTATCTCACACCACCTACTCTCTCTCATCTCCATCCACTACTCTCACTCTCTCTCTCTCCTATCATGTACTCTCTCTCCCCCATCCCCTACTCTCAATCTCTTTCTCTCCCATCCTATACTCTCTCTCTACCACCCCTATTCTCTCCCACACTTCCTCTCTCTCCCATCCCCTACTCTCTCTCTCTCTCTCACACACACACACACATTCCCATTCCCCCCTCTCTCCCTCTCCCACTCCCTCTCCCACTGCCTACTCTCTCTCTCCCATCCCCTACTCTCTCTCTCTCTCTCTCTCTCTCTCTCTCTCTCTCTCTCTCTCTCTCTCTCTCTCTCCTCTCCCTTCCCCTACTCTCTCTCTTTCACACACCAACACACTCCCATCCCCCCTCTCTCTAGATCTCTCACACACACTCCCATCCCTCCCTCTCTCCCTCTCCCACTCCCTCTCCCACTACCTATTGTCTCTGTCTCTCACTCTCTCCCTCTCTACTCTCTCTCCTCCATCCCCTACTCTCTCTCCCCTCTCTCATCCCCTAATTTCTCCTCTACCACTCCTACTCTCTCTCACACTCTCACACTCTCTCCCATGCCCTACTCTCTCAAACACACTCCTATCCTCCTCTCTCTCTCTCCCTCTCTCACTCCATCTCCCTTGCCTACTCTCTCTGTCATTCCCTACTCTCAATCTCTCTCTCCTATCCTATACTCTCTCTGCCACCCCTACTCACTCTCTCACACTTCCTCTCTCTCTCTCATCCTCTACTCTCAATCTCTCTCTCCCATCCCATACTCTCTCTCACACTTCCTCTCTCTCCCATCTTGTACTCTCTTTTCCACCCCTAATATCTCTCACTTCCTCTCTCTCCCATCCCCTACTCTCTCTCTCCCATCTCTCATCCCCTACTCTCTCTCTCTCTCTCTCTCACACACACACACACACACACACCCATCCCACCCCTCTCCCTCTCTCGCTCTTGCTTTGCCTCTCTTCTTCCCTCTCTATGCACTATTTAGGTCTCAATAGTGTGTGTACACTATAGCACACATGCGCTATTGAGACCCAAATTTAAAAAGCTTTAAATAGCGTTTGTGTACTATAGCAGGCACATGATATAGAGCATACGTGCTATTCAAACCTTTGTATTCTACCAAGCCTAAGGCTTGGTTTTGCCTTGGGGATCCAACCCAAAGGTTTGGAGTCTATAAACTGGTTTGAGATGGGTTTTGCTACAAACATACAAAAAATGATTGATTTTTCTTGTGTGCTCTCCTTCAAGATTCCTCATGGTTGAGCATCGATAAGATCAGGTTACATGACATTGTAGGTCTTTGTGTTAGCTATATAACCACATAATTTTATTTTTATTTGAACTATTTCAAGCCTTTCATCTATAATTTCTTTTGAATGTATGTCCATTTTTTGTCAAAAACCAACATGTACTAATTGGGCTGTAGATTTTAGCTCATTCATTGAATTTTGAAACAACTTAGTTTTTTAGAAACTAGACTCCATTCTACACACTTTGAAAAAAAGAAGTTTTGATTTTAGATTAGTTTTCAATTATTTCTAGGGGGAGAAAACAAATATTTCACCTTTTTGGGATGTGTCTAGTTTAAAAATTCATTATAAAATTACCTGAAAAATTTGGGATAAACTACATAGTGTTAAGTAATTTTTGACTAGAGAGATTAAAGAATTTCAAAAACAAAAGTTAAAATTTTGGGGGGGCCACACTTTGTACTGTGTTATGTTTTTTTGAAATAAATTGTACCACTTTCTATGGCCCCCTTTTTTGAGGACCTAAAACAAAACCATTTTGAACAAAAATTAGTAGTTTAGAAACTATATTCAAAGGACTACTACTTTTTTTTTTGTCATATCTTAAAATTTTGAGCATAACTATCTTCAAATTCTTGTTGAAGTTCAGAAATTGCTGATTTCAGAAAAACGGTGTCCACTTATACCCCCCTCTTGGCACCACAACTTGGTGCACTTACCTAAGGTTTATATATATTCATTTCTCCATGCTATTGACATTACACCTTTATAATTATTTGTAAGTAATGTATAGTCAAAACCTAATATATGAGAAAACAAGCGACTTGTATATGAAGTATAAAAAAGGCACTGCTACTTTAAACACGCATTCCTCCCTATTGTTTATATATAGATCTTACAATTTATTTCATCTATTCAAATGGATGATGGAATTTTAAAGTAGAGCTTCTTGTTCCCTACATATTGAAATATGTTATTTCTATAATAATCCTACATAGATTAGGCAATAGATTTCCTACCATGAATTCATCATGGCTATACACATCTACATGACGAGGTCAGTTTTCTACATTACCAACAACCACCCCTATCTGTAGGTATAGAAAATAGTAGCATACTATAAAAAGAAAAGGAATGCAAACTCCACCAATCTATTTATTGCTAGTAGAAATATAAGATTCTATGGTATCACTATTTTTACTAGGTAACATAATGATAAATCTTCCAAATTATTTATTAAATATATTCCTTATGGGGAATACTAACTACCAATTGATTATGAGTAAAGAATAAAATAGTGGAATTGGCTATAGCTTCCCTACAAAGATCGTAAGGATATGACCCTAAGATTAAGCACTCTTACCTTACAATCAAAAATCCTTAGTTTAGGACAATGTAGTGGCCATTGACCTCATTCCTTCAGGGGCTTCATTATAGGAAAACTTTATCATACCTAACAAGGTTAACAAATAAGCAATTCTAAAAACAAAGTATTGGAATCCAAGACCAAATACACAGATTGTAATGGGTGGTATGAATAGTGGTATTGAGTCCACCAATCCGTTTTCTCTTGCCACATTTTTTCTCTTCACTTCGACTATGGAAGCGACTATAATGGATATGACAGACACTACTAATCTGACCCCTATTCTTTAGAGCTAAGTACTATAAGGGGATAATCCTAACACAACTCCAAACCAATCTTAAGAATCACAAGCCTATGGAAACCTAGGTTTAAAACCCTTAAGACACTTACAAAATTTAGAACTTTTGACATTTTCATTAGCATCACAAATGCCATTAGGCCCACAAAGCCCATATACCATACAATTCCCTATGGGTTCTTTCCAAAACATGTTCAAAGTGATTGCCTCACTATTCAAGTATACTACTTAATTTCAAATTTATCTACTACAAACATAGACATTACATTTGACTGGGGTAAAACTGTGTGAGTAAAAGACCCATCAGATGAGTTGGGGTTCATAAAGATGAAATTGTACATATATATGATGTCATTTATGGTATGAAGAAGAAGTTTTTTCCCATTCATTTTCTATTCTTATGAAAACTCAAACCAAGTAAAGCATGAAATGATGATGGTTCAAGCATACAAACACAAACATCATCCTGTGCAAATCAATGAAAAACCATTTGCAAAAGAAAAAACCTTAACATTACATTTTATGGGCACTATTAATCATAATAATTTAAGGAAAAAATTGAACCATGCGATAAAAAATTGTAGCAAAAATACCAAACTCAAACTGAAATTTACCTTAGATTGCAAGACCCTCTTCCTCATAGGATTGCATAAGATTTAGGTCTTCAAATATGCACTGACAGGGTTTATCAGAATGCAAAAATAGATTTAGAGAGTTCACAACTTTATTAATTTTTTTTAAAAAATATTTTAATTTATAGATATTGCAATGTTTTTAGAGAACACAATGAGAATATAAATAACCAAAAGTGACTTCTTCCATTTTGAGAAAATGCACTCCAATTTATGCACCCTATTTCTCAACTTTCTACCACATCAATACATGCAAGTAAATATGTAAATTATTTAGAACATTCATTCTCTCTTCACCCACTATATGGATTAGAACCAGAAGTAGACATGTGGACATGTGGCTAAATTGGAAATTTCTATGATGTACATAATGGACACATAATTCATTAAGATATGCCAAATGTTCTTCGAATAATTTTTCTAAAATTCTTATTAACTAAAATGAAAAGACTCCTACAAAAATAGCTTCAACCAATGAGAAAAATACTATTTGAAATTCATATTTGTGTGAAAATACTAGATTAATCAAGAACTTTGACTTGGGCATAAATAATAATTATTCAATACTTCTTCCTAGAATCTAACTAATGTGAAAGAGTGTAGTGAAAGCTATAGTCTCTTGTCTTAATGGTAGGGACTAAAAATGAGTCATAATATTTGGAAAAGAAGTAATAGGAAATAATAGATATGGATAGTCATAAATATATATAATCAGCAAATGGGGATATATAGCACATTGAAGAATTAGATCAAAGGATAAATGAGTCAACTTTTATCTCTAGTTCTTATCATCATAGATATGCTCTAGATAATGCTATTTGATGAATGTAAGAAATAATTCCTATCAAATCTTGATTCTTGATAAGAAATGCATAAATAGATACAATAACACCAACATGTCTCCCAACTGGAATTGGGGAATAATAAATATAAGGGACACAAACAATAGTCACCTTATAGAAGATAATGTTGGTCAAAGACCATCAAATGTGCCTTGAAAAAATATCGTACAAGAGTAAGGATAGTTGAGGAAGGAAAATAATACATCCCATGTCATGGAATATCTTCATTATGATTGTTTTGTGCAAATAGTGCATTGTGACATAAAACCAAGTAATATTCTTTTAGATGAAAGCATGACAGCTAATCTTTTAGATTCTGGCATATCCAAATTGATTGGAAGAATTATTGACAATTCAGTAACTTCAACAATAGATTTAAAATGTTTAGTGGGCTACATTGCACTAGGTACATTTTTCCGATTGCTTTTATTTTTTAACAAAAACAATGATTTCCATTTAGAAACAAAGTACAAAACTATAATTAATAACTTGTCTGTAGAATATGGATTGATGGGTATGATTTCTCCAAGAGGAGATGTTTATAGTTTTGGCATTTTGTTATTGGAAATGCTAACAAGGAGGTGGTCGACTAATAATATGTTTGATGGTGACCTAAACCTACATAATTGGATGAAAAGGGCATTTCTAGACATGGAATTTGAGGTAATTGATAATATCTTGTTAATGGAAAAGTATGGCAAAGAAACAAAAGAATGGCTCATTTCATTGATGCATCTCAATTTGTTGTGTTCAAATACTTCACCTCAAGCTCAACCCAACATGAGAGAGGTGTCCAATCTAATAAGGGATACATCAAAACCCACCCCAACTTGAGCATACTATTAAATGGTGAAAACTTGATTTAACTAAGCCTGATGGATCAATTGATAAGAAAAGTGATAAAGGAGAATGAACCTAAATGTAGAGGAAAAATGATTTGAGGAAACATAGATTAATGCACAAGTAATGATGGTACCATCTTCTCATAATGTATTACAGGTAAATATTTTTTATTTGTTGGAGTTAAGTATTAATTATTTATTTCTTATGAATTAGTGAACACAAATTCTGGAAATTGATCACCTTAGATTATCATGTGAAATTAATAAGGCTTTTTCAATTTATTAATGAAACTAACAAGTATATGTAATATTTTTTGGGATCAATAATTATGAAATAATTTTCTTTACTCTAATGAGATAATGAATTTATAGGTACAAGCACTATGATATATAATGTGACATTCATGAAATTGATTATTAAATTTAATTTTCTACAAGAGCTATTTGCCTTGATCTTTTCAAGAATGATATTGCAGGAAGAGAGAGATTGAGATTTAGAGGGAGCCTAACATTTCATTAGAGGAAACCTTCAAAGAAAGGGATTAGATAGAGTATATGATTCAGTTAGCCTTCAGTAATCTTGCTCATATTGATTCAAAGGAAGTACACCATGTTGAGATGGATTCTCAAGTGATCAATAAATTGTAATAGTCAAGAGGATTCTGATTCATGAATATACCTCATGAATATGTGATTTTAATGGGTCTACCCCTGTGTACATCACAAGGAAGTGATAACTTCCAACTGATGTCACTTGTATTTGTAGAATTTTTTTTAAAGGTGATGATCTTACAATAATTTAATTTTCTATTATAATGGATATCTTAAGAAGTCTATGCAGATAGTGATAGATTATATTTTACATGGTGGATGTTTATATGGTAAGCATTATGAGAATGCACCTACACATACCTTATAAAATTTCTTTTGAGTACATGGTGAATGTAATGCAAATTGATGTTTTGGAGGCCATTACATGAAGTACTTCATGAATATCATGCAACTTGATATTCAAGAGACCATTACTCACAGTACTTGGTGAATAACTTGCATCTCAACATTCTGAAGGCCATTACTCAAAGAGTATTTAGTGAATATCATACATTATTATTTTAGAGACCAATACTCAAATCTGATATCAAAATGGAGAATATCATATGTTGATATTTTGGAGACCATTGTCTTATAGAGTACATGGTGAATATCAAGTGTCGATATTCTTTAGACCATTAGTCATAGTTCTGATGAACATTAAATGATGATATTTTGAAGGCCAATACTCTTGATATCATTTGTCATATCAAAATGATGGATCTCTTCTAATCAAAGATATCTTAAAAAATTTCCACACCTACCAATTGTGTAATAAGCATCCTATACTTATCCTCCCTGGGTAAGAGGGAGTGTTGATGCTTTGGTAGCTTTAATAGGATAAACCTATGAGATCAAAGAGGAACTAAAACATACACAAAGAAGAAGAATAAAAGCAAGTTTTCCATTATATTAATTATATTGATGAATATATATGTCTCATGAAGGGACATGTCTCTTCTCTTGGTTTATTTCTCATACAAATAGAAGAGGATGTTGCCATTTGGAAAATACATACCAAACATTATGACAGTGCTATTACATTTGTAGCAGTCCTCAGAAAAACAACAACATGAACCTTTTTTCCAATACCTTTCTCCTACCTTACTTGTCTAGTTGTGTTTCCATGAAATCCTTTATCATAAATGTTTCACGACAATAGTGGGTTATACTTTTTTAGAGGAAGCAAATCCTCCAAAATCGCGTGACCAAAAAAAAATTTCTTCAAATTTTCGATCAAAACTTTAGAAATAAGTTTTGATAGAAACTTATTAGTTTCTATTGAAACCCAAAAATGACATAGTTTCAATAGAAATTGTTATCTTGTTTGAGTTTCAATTGAAACTATATTATAAGTTTTGATCGAAACTTATAATAGAGTTTCAATTGAAACTCAAATCCAGCTGTAGGTTTAATAAACCTGCGGTCTGGCTTAAAAGTTTTGATCGAAACTATAGTTAATAGTTTTGATCAAAACTGTTAACTATAGTTTTGATTGAAACTTAAACATGAACCTGCGGGCTTTCAAAAACCCAACCACAGGTTGTTGGGTTTATTTAAAAGCCGACTGTGGGTTTAATAAACCCACAGTCAAGCTTAAAAGTTTTGACCAAAACTATTAACTATAGTTTCGATCGAAAGCAACTTTAGAGGCATCTAAAATTTGACCTTCGATTTAAAGGTATGATTTTGGTTTTATACATTTAAAAAAAAAAAATTTACGATTTTAGTTACATTTTATATGTTTTTTGCTTCTATATATATATATATATGTTTGTATATATGTACATATATATCATGTATGTATATATGCATATATACATGCATATATGTCATGTATGTGTATATATATATATATATATATATATATTAAATGCATACATGATATATATATATGTATATATATATATATATATGTATATGTATGTATGTATGTATGTATGTATGTATGTACATGATGCATATATGTCATATATATATGCATATGCATATATACATGATGTATATACATGACATATATGCATATACATTTAATATATATGCATATATGTACATGATATATATACATGCATGCACGTGTGTGTGTGTGTGTGTATATATATATATATACACACATACACACACACACACATGTAACATCATGTTGTACATATATGAACATATTGTGGATATGTATACATATGTATTTAAATTTGTAATGTACACATGTTCAAACAATGTAATATATTAAAATTTAAGTTCATATACATGTACATGTGTGTGTGTGTTTGTGTTTTTAAATCTTCACCAAGTTACCTTCAATAATTTAATTTCAATGAATTAACCCTTTAACATTAGTTGGACAATGGTTACCTATCACATGTACATATATATGAACCATAATTTATAAACTTCACCTTGACCTCCTCACCCTAATCTTGAAAATCTAATTAAACCTTGACTAGATTTCACCTAATCTAATTTAAATAAATATAATCGTGCAATCCTAACCATAGAAATGTCATGTAACACAATGCTAACATGCATGTAAATCTAATCCTAATCTTAATTCTATTTCAAGCTCATGTTATATATTTACCCTAGAATGAAAATAGGTTGATAGAATAACCATGTAAGTTCCATAAAATATAAGTTACCCTAGAAACATAAACCTTAAATAAAAACATAAAGTTATATCATTTTAACCCAAAAGTTATCACTAAACTTAAGCATGAATATTAATTTTCTAAATTTAAATTTTTATAGCACGATCCTAACTTCATAACCCTAAAAAATAGGATAATTTGTGAATTTCCTAACTAAAAACTTTAAGATCTAGAGATTTGTACACTAACCCTAAACATTTAATCCTAAAGATCCCTAAACATTATATATTAACTTTCCAGGAAATATTTCAATCATGATTCTACATCAACATAAAACACTATTGTAAACAAACATTCCTTTAACCCTAGGAGCCAAGTAAATATTTACCTCAAGAATGTTGAAACCCTAATCAAATTAATTTAACCTAACCAGGTAACATTTTAACTTTAAGCTCATAACCCTAAAATTAACTCTAAGTTTTTAACACTAACTAGATAGAGTTAGATAACAATTTTATAGTTCACTAACCCTAACTCTAACCTGTCATAATAGCTTACTCTTGACATAGAACACTATTCTAAACACACACTTGGACTTTAACCCTACAACCCTAAATATTTTCCTTATCCTAACTTAATGAAAATTTACCAAGTAACCCTAAAATTAACCTTATAGCCATACATAATATAAGTTTCATAATCATGATAAAACATTAACCTCAAGAATGTCAACCCTAATCAAATTAATTTAACCTAACCAAGTAACATTTTAACTTTAAACACATGTGTATTATTTAATTTATGTTCACACATGTAGTACTGTACATGTCTATATGTTATGTCTAAACTTCATGTTTACATGTATTAAATATATTAGTTTCTTAAATGTCATTTTACTTGATAAATTTCAAGTTTATTAAAAAGGTCATATTTTAAGTTTAATTTTAGGTTTACACATTATATAGATGCAAGCATAGTACATACATTGACCTTCACATGGCAGATCAATAGCCTCATATCCCCTCTAAGTAACAGCCTCTTATCCCCTCAAGTAGCCTCCTATCCCCCCTGAGAAATAGCCTCCCATCCCCCCTGAGTAGCAACCTCCTATCCCCCCTAACCAACAACCCTATCCACCCCCCCCACCCCAGTAGCATGCTATTCTTGCAGATCAACAACCTATCCCACTTGATATGCTCTATGAGTGTACTAACCAAGAGATTCATAGACTTCATGAATCCTTGGCTAGTGGCACATGCTCTAGTGTGTATAGTAGTACATGTTGGAGCATCTTACAGAGTCTTGCATATATTAGAGATGAGAATCATGGTGTTGCTCCATATTCTGCACATACTATATAGATTGTCCTTGACAGTAAGAGACAACAGGTTTCTTTAGGGCTCTCACTGCAGCAGGTGCAAGGCTTAGTGTCCAAAGAGACACTGAAGAGAGAATGTTTCCCTCATTATCTTCCACTAAAGTATGTGAAGGGGTATTCTCCCCTTAAGTGTATAGATCCATAGATGGCTTCACTTATATACCCACACTTTCTTGCTACTCATGGTAATTATCCAAATAATGACCAAATTCAACTCTAGTTTGCACAACAACTTTATGTTGAGGTTCACTTATGTAGGGTGATGAACTATATTGATTTACCATCACATTTAGGACAGGGGCATGGTAGACAAGTTGATAGGGCACCTACTATTTCCCCTATGTTAGGTTTGTTAGCTAATGAGGCCATGCATAACACACAATTGTGGGGGATGATTTGAGGAGTTGGAGACATTATTGCAGTTGTTAAATCTATTTCCATTGATGAGGTTGGCCAATATCTAATGTCACATCGTTATTCTAGATCATTTCTTAGTGCTTCATCTTTAAGAGACTTGTACAGTGTAGTAGGCATCCCTTCACTGACTGGCTTAGAGGGTCTCACTAGAGTATTGGCACAAGATACTATGATTAGTCTTGCTGAAGATCTATTATATTCATATAGATTTATATCAGAGCATCTTGGCATACCCATATCAGATGTTTGACATTGTTTCCATGGTGGTATTGGGTCACATCCTCAGCCACATTCCTCTCCTCGATTAGGTAGTGCTCATAGTGGTACTAGTACACATCATGATCCACCTACTAACCACTCTTTTGCTATAAAGGGACATATACATAGTAGTATAGACCCTTCGACCAGTATAGGGCATGGTCAAAGTTTAGATGTGGGCCTTGATGATGTTGACTTTAGCTTGTTGACCATAGGATGGATGGATTTGTTGACACGTGATGATTCTACTTTTATGTCATCTCATCTAGTCAATCCACTTGGATTGTCATTATTAGGATGTGTGCTAGCCACCAATCATGCTAATATAGATGTAGTGATGGAGCTAGATGAGGACCAACAAAATCTAGATAAATTGGTGGACACAATCAATGCTAGGTAGTTTGAGTATTCTCATATGCCAGCATCTACACAAGTAAATCTATAATTTTTTTACATTCATGTTAAAATTTCAATTTCAAGCATTTGTTCAACTAATAATTTATGCACATGTACATGTTTCAATATGATTTTTTGCACACATGTATGGATGCATTATAGGGGGACATTCTTATTTTTACTCCATCTTTGTTGCTCGATTGTGTATGCCATTGAGACTCATTTGATGATGTCAGTAGTGGATAGGTGAGTTTTAATTTTTTTGAATTAGACAGATGTGAATTTTAAATTGCATGCAATTCAAGTAAATTTAAAAGAGATATAATTATGAAATTATGTACATTGATTTCACTTTCTCTTTAATATATATATAGAAGTCAACACATCCTAGTAAGCATCCGAGTGATAGTTAGTCTTCAAACCACACTGTGAGGAGATGTTATGATGATAGTCCTGCACCTGACGATCCATAATTTTTTTTTATTATATAGATTATTTGATCTAGAATTTCTTCTAGAGGTATTATTTGATCTATACTTTCATCCATATTTTACATGTTTGATGATTGACATGTACATATATAGTTATGTTCTTATATGTTACATTATGTTGAATTATGTTAGACTATGTTCTTTTACATGTTAGATTATGTTGGATTATGCTATCTACTACATGTTCTTTTACACGTTAGATTACGTTGGATAATGTTATATTATGTTGGATAATGTTCTAGTTATGTTGGAAATTATGTTAGATTAGAAGGATTATGTTCTTTGACATGTTATATTATGTCAAGGATAATGTTGTGTTATCTTGGAAATTATGTTAGATTATGTTGGATTATGTTAGATTATGATTATGTTAGGGTTAGAGTCAGGTAATTAACTTTACATAATTAATTGCATACAAGTACCTAATTGAACTATAATTAGTTATGAATCACAATTTAAACTAAACACAAGTTAAATTAAAGAGTAAAAGTAATATATAATTAGTTACAAGTCCTAATTTCATTCCCTTAAGGCACAAGTCCTAATTTGATCCCTTTAAGACAATTGTTTGAATTTCTTCCCCTCGAGACACATGTCCTAATTAGTTGCATACAAGTACCTAATTGAACTAGATAATTAGTTATGAATCACAATTTAAACTGAACACAACTTTTATGAAAGAGTAAAAGTAATATATAATTAGTTACAAGTCCTAATTTCAGACACAAGTCCTAATTAGTTGCATACAAGTACCTAATTGAATTAGATGATTAGTTACAAATCACAATTTAAACTGAACACAACTTAAATGAAAGAGTAAAAGTAATATATAATTAGTTATAAGTCCTAATTTAAGACACAAGTCCTAATTTTTTCCCCTTAAGACAATTGTTCAAATTTCTTCCCCTTGAGGCACATGTCCTAATTAGTTGCATACAAGTACCTAATTGAACTAGATAATTAGTTACAAATCACAATTTAAACTGAACAAAAGCTAAATGAAAGAGTAAAAGTAATATACAATTAGTTGCAAGTCCTAATTTGATCCCCTTAAGACAATTGTCTAAATTTCTTCCCCTCGAGGCACATGTTCTAATTAGTTGCATACAAGTACCTAATTGAACTAGATAATCAGTTACAAATCACAATTTAAACTGAACACAACTTAAATGAAAGAGTAAAAGTAATATATAATTAATTACAAGTCCTAATTTCATCCCCTTAAGACACAAGTCCTAATTTCAACCAAATTTCAAATTGTTGAACCAAAGTTTAGATTTCAAATTTACTTTAGCCAAATTTCAGATTTCAAATAGTTCAACCAAATTGTTTCTAGCTCGTATCAAGTGGGTCAGCTCGTTGTTGGATAACATTTAATATTTTCTCGTGATCATCAATATCAAGCCTCCACTTATGTATTCCAGGTCCTTTAACTAGATGAAGAGTTAGACCAGTGGCAATAACATGGTTACTATACTAATATACCTTATTGTTAGGTTGATAATTAGTCAAATGAATCCCATTCTTAAGTACTTTATTTTGCTTCAAATATGTTCCATGTACAACAACAAAACTTGCATATAGGTCAATCAAACAAGTCAATAAATTTGAATTCATTAAAAAAAAAAAGATGTACATACACATACATGATTCAACTATATATACTAACATGTGGGAAACATAATTCCATCACTTATTTTAGTCTTTGTTAGCTTCTCTCTTTGTGTGGTGCAATGCAATAAATAATAGCTAACACCTTCTATGTTTTTAGATTTTGCCATGACTACAAAAACATTGCCTACACAAAGCATATGTATATAAATTCAATGTGTCATATATATATATATATATATATATATATATATATATATATATGTATATGTATATGTATATGTATATGTATATGTATATGTATATGTATATGTATATGTATATGTATATGCATATGCATATGCATATGCATATGCATATGTATATGTATATATATATATATATACATACATATACATACATATATACATACATATACATACATATATATACATATATATACATATACATATATATATATATATGTATATATATATGTATACGTATATATATGTATATCTATATGTATATATACATATACATATATATACATATATATACGTATACATATATATATACATATATATATGTATGTTTATATATGTATATATGTATGTATGTATGTATATAATAATAAATTAACAAAAAATATGAAATACATACCAACTCTAATCAATCTTGAAATATGGTCATAATCAGTGGAAATTAATGGAATATCATCATATTTTTCATCCTCAAACTCATTCGTATTGATAACATCTAGTGGCACCAAAGTCCATTCACCCACATATCCACATTCTTGATTGATACAACCATCATAGTTTTCATCAATGCAATCAAGACAAAAACATGAGTATTCTCTTGTGTACAATGACCACACATTACTATTTGTACTCATAACCGAATACAACGATCACATCTTCTCTACCCTCTTGCATGCATGCATTGATCTCCTATCGACACTTGAATGTAAGGTCCATACATACATATAAAAAATGAGTTTTAAACATGTGTGTATGTACCATGATTTAGTTATGACATAACGTATTAAATTTATAAAATTGATTCAATTAAATAATAGTTGAAAATTAATTTATACCTGATACCTCCCAAAACACTCTGAATGGTATGACTCGCTCTACTTGTGATGAACGTGTTACTTGTATTTGTTGGTACTATAAAATGTGTTTTACACCACTCAACCACATCATGAGCATTATGAATGCGAAATCCTCTACAGTCCATTTGATACTTTTTTAAAGAATGTTTGATACAAGCTCCTGCACCATCATGCTCACCCTTTCCATGTCCGCTCTCGAGAAAACTCCAAATGTGTGGTATATTAAGGTAGTGATGATATCTACATAATGCATAAAATGGTCTAGCTGATTAAATTTTGATCCACATCCATCTAACCGTACAAAATGTTTTTCCATTTTTATGCCTTTGTTTTTCAAATAATCAAAAAAGTCTTAAAATAATGTTCCACAAAATGTGTGTCATGTTCTTTGTCATCACAAATGTAAAAGTGACACTCTTTTTTTATGACTCGTGCTTGATCTGTACTTTCCACACCATCCAAATCAATTTGTGCATGTCGATAAGACACTTGAACCATAATAGTAACCTGCTCTATATATTAGTATTCCACTTGAAGTTGTTTTTGAGAAATGAATGAATAATTCTCTGCAAAGTCAACAATAGATAAAATTGTCCCAAGTGGGAAAGTTTCTCTTAGTGTTTGAAATTTTCATGCTTGCCACTTAGCCAAAAAAACATGATGTATATATGGTTGAATCAATTGATGAAAATTTGACATAAATTCTCCAGCAGGTATGTCATCCTCTACATATTCTAACCTTATTGATTCTTTTCCAACTTTCCTTTTTTCCTTTATGTACTTGTATCTCTTACATTTTACTATCCTCGTCATATCAGTATCTTCATCTCTCAAAGGAAATTTGGCCAAGTTACCACATGTTTCAAAAGTTCCTCTTATGCAATCTATTTCACATATTGCATGATCATTTGGTTTGTCACATAAGATTGATGTTATGAATTGGCTTGATTGTTTATGAAAAACATTTTGACAACCACCACTTTCTTCTATCATCTTTCTAAACCCTTGATAGTACAAATCAAATTCAATATGATATCAACAACAACATGTTTCAAAAGGTCTATTTATCTTCGCAAAATAGGATTTCAATCTTTCAAACATTGTTTGTTCAATCTTTACATCGGGATTTAAATTACAAAATGAGAGATACAATTCATGTTGTGTGACATCCAACCAATGTTTTGCATGTTGAAGATACTCCTTAGGCCCAATCCTTTGCTTGAAGATATCTCTTCTATTTGGTGAAGGACAAGTATTATCAATCCAAAATTGAATGACTAAGTTATTAATTGTTTCCACAATCACATCAGATTGAGGAACTCTACACATTAGTGTCTAGTTTCCTTCTAATGTACTATCATCCAAATTGTTTCTCATTTTCAAATAATGTAATGTCATCTTTTGACTATACCCAATATGAGATGACAGTAAAAAGATTTTTCTTTTTTTCCATAATTTCTTATTTAAAACAAATGTTAGTATCACTCTTCGTGCAATGGATTTATCTAAATATCTAGACTTTTCCCAATGGAGTGTAACCCTTCCTTAACACTTTCAACAATATCTTTTTGTACTTTAGAAGTCTTCCTCTATTTTACACTTGTATCTATACCCAATAGTTTCAGTGGCTCTTTTAATTCATCTTTAAGAAGTGAAATTGATAATAGTTGAGTTTTCTCCATTGTATCAAGATTCTCAAATTGTGCAATTGTTTCTTTAGACTTTTTATTCAATTTCCTCTTCGTAGAATGTGTAGGTTGACTAGCATATTCTCTCAATTTTTCCACATCCATTTCAATTAAATGATCTATGTTTCTATGATTAATTTTTCTCTTCAAACTTTGAGCTGGATCAACATTCTCATTTGTTGTTTGATCTTAGGCTGCAAGAAAAATTAAAATAAAGACTTAAGATACAACTTTTCTTTAGTGTCCACATATGTGTATATATAACATAACAAATGAACTATTACATAAAATTTTATCTAACCTTCAAATGCTCCTTCTTCGATATCCATTGCTTCATCTTCAATTTTTGCATGTCCAACATTTTTATCATCTACTACTGCATGTGCACGATATAACAAATAAAATCAAGCAAGTTTGTACTTAGGGATTTGTCTCTAAAATTAAAAATCAAAGATATAAAGTTTGCCTCTACACCTGGGTAGAAATCTAGAATTTCTAGAGATTATAAGTTTGTGAGAGATGTGTGCATAGATACATGTTTGAACTTGGGATGAACCTTCTCCAATCTCAGTAGGTTGTCCTATTTCACTATGTCCTAAATAAATTCATAATTTAAACACCATAATTAAAATGTACCCAAATTCTAAATATATATTCATAATTTAAAAACCATAACATAATAAACCCTAATTCTAAATATTCATAATTTAAAAACCATAATCTAATAGACCATGATTGTAAATATTCATAATTTAAAAACCATTTAATGTAATAAACCCTAGGTAATTGTAAATACTCATAATTTAAAAACCATAATGTAATAGACCCTGATTGTAAATATTCATAATTTAAAAACCATAATGTAATTAACCCTAAAATTGTAAATATTCATAATTTAAAAATCATAATCTAATCAACCCTAATAGGACTAAATATTTATAATTTAATAAAACCTAAATTCATAATTAAAAAAACTCGTAATATTAAGTTAATAGTAACCCTAAGTTTATATTTACCATATTCCTAAGTGGATAAACCTAATTCTAATTGGATAAACCCTAATCCTAACTATATACATTAAAAAAAAGTCTATAATAAGATTGCACACTATATGAACTAAATATGCATTGGGAAAAATATATTGCATATGTACATACCTTGCCTCCTATAATATCCTACTAAAGTTTTTCGACGATTTTCTTCTTCTTGTTCATCAATTCTTCTTTGTGAATATTCACTTGCCCTTTTACCTTTATTGCCCATGTCACAAATTATTTTTCCACAACTTGAAAACAAAAGTTGCAAAATATTTCCTTGCTCCTAATTGAAGTGCGAATTATTTGAGTGGCTTTGATAGTTAGAATTGAAAAAATAAATATTATTTATATATGACAATTTCTATTTTGAAAATGCAAGCCTTTTGGGCCAACTCTAGTTTTGAAACTAGAGTCGACCGCAATAGTCAGCCCTCTAGTTTCAATCAAAACTAGAGCAAGCCACCTTAACCTGCATGGTTAAGGTGGCTAGTTTCGATCGAAACTAGAAACTTTTGTTTCTATCGAAACCTATAATTTTTTTTTTGATAGAAACTTAGTTTCTATCGAAACTAAGAAGATAATGCTTTTTTTGAAGTGATAGAAGTTTTACTATGATTTCATGGCTTCCAGGCTCCATTACCAAGTTCAAATGGAGCATTAAAGTCATGTCATTTTCTATGATAGAAGTACTTTGAATGAACTTTCTAATGACTATGAATTTGCTACATTTTGAATTTTTTAGATATACGTTTTTGCACATGAATTGAATAGAGGTTTGTTATAAAAAAATAAACCTATATATTGGACACTCATGGAAAACTAGTAACTAAGAGATTAAAAAATTTTGAAAAATAACTATGTTCTTCGTATTCATGTCCTTTTTCAATCAAAAAATAAAAAAATAAAATTGGGTAAATATATAATAAGTTACATGTGTCAAAAGTCATGTATGTCCAAATTCGTGTTAGGTCAGCTTTAAACTATGATAAAATATGAAATACTAAGGATAAAGACATCAAATCACCTCCATGGTTTTGGTATGGATGTTAAAAAACTAAACTCGAAAGAATCACATTGACATCTATTGTAGAAAAAAAGTTGTGTGTCAAAAACAATGTCACTTTTTAAAAATCAAGTTTTTGATAACATACCACTTTCCATGGGAGAAAAAATAATTTAATCAAATCCATTAAAAAAAAATTTAAAAATATATTTGGATTCTACACATAAAATCCTAAAAGACTCTAATTTACTTCATCTTCAAATTCCTAACTATTAAATGGAAATTTGCATCCGAAAGTGAAAGTTTTCTTGAAAATTCACAGTCTAGTGTTAGTTTAGGCAAAAAAGTGTAACCCATTAATATTATTTAGAATAATTTTATTACATAGACTAATATTATGGCTTGTTTATTATTTCTAAATGTGGATAGATGGTTGAAATCCCATAAGGAAATCAAGTGAAGCAAATTTCTCTTATTCACAAAATTTTAAAGATCATTTTAAGAAAAGCATATGCACTTTTAAAGAAAGTTGTAGAAATAAACCATGTCTTATATGTATTGGGTTAACCTCCTAAAACGTTGTATAGCTTTGTCTAACATAGAAAAGGTTGCCCTACAAGCCATGACTTGTTGATTTTATGGTCTATTTCACCATCTTCGCCTGCTTTGATATTGTAGGTGCAAAATAGCTTCACAAACCCATACACAATCAAATAAAAATAAAGAATACATGTGATATTGCTCCAATTTAACCATTTTATATCATTTCTTTTGTCAATAATCAATACTCATAGGTCCTTTTTAGGTTTCCAAGTCTTCTTTATAAATTAGAATCTAAAAATTAGTAGAATACTTCCTCACAATTTTGCCACTGATTCATATTAGTTTTAGATCATTAGCATACCATCTTATACATAAACTATTTGAACTCTTAAACTTGCATGCGATGTTTATTTGTATTTATTGGGATCTTATAATTATGTTGCTAGTTGCACGCTCTTGGCTAGTCTATAATAGGTTATTTATCTTAGAATATGATGCATATTATTGATTTGTAGACTCCCTATTTTAAAAAAAGTTTATACCTATTCTCTATACAAATTCTCTCCCTTGACTATTGCTATCATGGTGGGTATTACAAATGGACAAAAATAGACAATGGTGATAAATCATTTTTCATGTGGAAGTCATGCCCTGTAGGTTCAATCACCTTCAAAATTCACATGAAGTTGTAGAATAAAAGTATAGCCAAAATATACATAAACCATTTCTCTATGCATGTGCATATGATGCCACTTTATTACAAATTTTTACATTCAATGCTTATATTCTTTTCCCATGTTTGAAGTTTATATATGTCTAAGCTAATTTTTTGGTGACTATTTTATTTCTATTATTATTCTTGACTAATGTAGTACTAATTAAGGTTAGTCCAATTGGAGATATCTTAGATATTGTTATTTGCACACGTAATACATCAACAGTTCAATAACCATAAATTATCTCCATTTCATCTTTTTTTTTGAAAAATAAGAGTTTACCTTTTTGGATATTCAAGATTGTTGAAACAAGAATCGACAATGTTTTGAGAAATGTTTTGAATTTTTCTATATCATAAACTATTTTACAAATATGGATCAAAGAGAATTATTAATCATAAAATATACCAAATACAATTCTTGGCATAATTAAAACATAAGTAAAAATAAATAAATTTCCATCATAATACCAATTTAAAATATAAAAAAACTAGTGTGCCAAATTACATAAGCATATATATAATACTGCTAAAATACTAGAAATAAAAACATAAATAAATCTCAATATAAAAAGCATAGCTACTCAACACCATCTAATTTATTCTCCTCAGTCTTCTTTTCAACTTCAACAGTTTAATAAATCCTCTTAACTAGGTCAATAACTATGCACTTTAACCATCTTCTTATCTATCACTTTGGAAAGGTAGTTTTTTAACAAATTCATTCAATTATTCTCCCCCCCCCCCTCCTTATACAAATGTCTTTCAACATTGTTCATGATTTTATCTTCGAATAAATCAACTTGCTCACATATCTTTAGGACAACCATAAGTAATTTTTTCCCTAATTAAAACCTTCCAACAATTGTAAATACATCAAATCATTTAGATATCCACTTAGTATCAAGATAAACCCCTTGAAAGAATTAGCCTCATACCTTCTTTATTCATAGGTCTATAATATACTTATCAACTAACATCTTGTCTTTGCAAAATCAATTAGACTCATACGAACATCTTTTGAGAATCCTTATACTAGCACATACTTTCCTAGCTCGTTAGAAGGTTCTTAAGAGTGAAGTTCCCTTTAACAAAGCTAGTTCAATTATGAGAAATTATAGAAGGAAAACTCTCTCTTAAACAAAGAGAAATAATTTTGGAAATATAAAAAACATTTATGTGTAATGGAAATATAAAAAACATTTATGTGTAATATAAATTGAAGATGTCCACTTAACAATCCCATATTAATATCCTTAGCAAAAGTACATGTATCAATAATATTCATTATATTATTGTCACACAATGGAGGAATGCACTCCTTGTTATATTTTAGCATTTGACTCAAACACCATCATAATTTGGAGCTTTATCATTAAGTATTGAGTTAATCATACATTAAACCTCTTCCAAAGATAAAAGATGATATAATTTTGTAGTATGAATATAACTAATCTTCTTGGAAAAATATTTCAAGCAATTTCTCTATTATCATGACATACAAATTTCTCATTAGAAAATAAATCATGATTAAAATGAAATAACATATCCTTAATCTAACCCATGTGATCAATGAACACCCATAGTTGAAAATCATCTCCCTAACAAAATTAATTCTTAGAAAATATACAAAGAACACAATCATTTCTTTCTCATGTTTGATCAATTCAAAATGACCTTTGATTTTAACACTTTTTATTTAACTACATTATCATATGCCTTATCTTGTGATTAGTACTAGCATTTCACTTATCATTTTATAATATTGATTAGCCTACAAATCATCTTCTAACTTAAAAAATTCAAAGTAACATTTTAGAAACTCTATATCTTTTCAACCAATCCTTAATAAAAAATTATATAAATTTTAATAGCTAAAGATCAATTAAAAATATAAGATTTATCTTTACCATTAGCAATACAAGACTACAAAACCTTTGAACAACATTAAGGCACAATCTGTCTTTTAATAAATAAGCATTATTTTTTCTAATCCCATTAAATGAATACTTGTGTTGTAAATTATTACTTGCTAGATTAACAAAGCATTCATTAGGACGATTGTGAGATATTGAGGAAGGAATAACGTTAAACATGTGTAATCTAAGTAAATATGAAGATAAACAATATCATTACAATAAAATGCATCTAGCTTTGAAAAACTCTTCTACCACCTCCCTACATCCTTTACTAGCCAACTACACACCTACACTTATTGTTGCATCCATCTAAATGATCCTATTAATTAAAATTCCTATTAAAGTTTGACTAGAAAAATGATTTATTTCCTTTCTAGGATAAATTGAAACCCCTTCTTATCTTTACACAACATTAAAAATCTAGGGGATATTGTATAACCTAGAATGTAACCATGAGATAATTCAACCATGGCATAATCTTGCTTAAGCTCATAAAGAAAGTAGATTCAAAATGCTTTAATAGTCATTTAAATTACTACGCAAGCAACACTAGAATAAAGATAAAATATACTATCAATCAAATAACTTGCAATAGATGCATGGACAAAATTCGTGGGAGAACAAATGGTTCCATTAAATAAGGAGAATACATGGGTTTTAGTATTTTTATGATTTACAACTCACACCCCACATAGTTGACCAAGAGAGGACCCCTTTTCCTTTTGTTTCCTTTCCATTTTTCAGTCTTTTGCATTGTGTTTTTGTTCTTTGTGTCCCTTTCTTGAGCTTTCACTAGTTAAGGGATCAGGGAATTCAAATAGTGGAGTGGTCCCTAATACCTCAACACCCCAATAAAGAAAAAATCCCTACCTTGTTTCGACATTGTTTTCTTTTTTGTATTTCAAACTTTGCAACTTCAAAGATGTTGGGTTGAATTAACATCCCTAAAACATAAATGGTCTAAACACTCCCATCTCTTTGTATTAGGGGATTGAGCTTTTAGGGGTCTCAAGATCTTGTACTAGGCAACCACCCCTAATCCACAAAGGGTCAGTCTTGTGTGCGAAGCCCAAAAAGGGTGATGCCAACAAGGTGTGCCCAAACAATACCCTATATAAAGAGGATTCTTCCTTGTATCTATGCGTAACACTTTTTGACCACCCCTAATCCCCAAAGGGGTGTTAATGTGTACAAAGCCCAAAAAGGGTGATGTTAGAAAGGGAAACCCAATCGAGACCCTATATAAAGAGCCCCTTTCCTTGTATTTGTGCACATCACTTTCAAAAACAAATATTACCAAAGAGTATCTTAAGTGTTTTTTGCATTCAAGTCCCCTTGATCACTTGTGTCTATGTTTGCATGGAGTACATTGACAACTTCCATCCTCAAGTTCTTCAAAACCCTTGGAATATTCATTGTTTGGTCATTTACCTTGTTCACAAATAGGGCTTGTTGTCTCCTTTGGTTTTGTGTTTTGTTTTAGTTGCGGGTTAGTTTTCTTTATGTGTCTTTTGTTTTTCTATTTAGTATTTTTTCCCTAGGGTTTTGTGTTGCTTGGACCATGGTTTTTTTTATTAGGCTTTTAGTATGTTTCAATAAATTGTAGAGGAAATCCATGCTTTGTTGCTTAATAAAAATCATCATGATTATCATAGCATGTATATAACCTCAAAGGTGCTCAAAAAACTATTTTGTGAAGAGTTGCATAATTTGCAATTGCAAAATCCCAAGTTGTTGACAAAGATAAAGAAATAACGAGGATCCACAATCCTCGATCTCTAAAGTGATTCAACCTTCAAAGATCAAGGGTTCATGGAACCCCTCCATTACTAATTGTTTAGGGATTTTGATATCCTTGGACCTTGACGCTTTCTCACAACTTGAAGAGAGGTTTTAGCGATGTTGTTATCCCTAACCTCAAAAGGAGATTGAGGATACTAACATCTTCGACATCTAAAGGATATAAAATAAGGTGTCCCTCCAAGAATTGTTTAATATTATAGGATTTAAGGATGGTTGTGTTCCCAAAGCCCAAAAAGGTCGCGAATGCCTACATCTCTGAACAATGAGCGGATACAATTCCAAAGGAGTCACACATGTAATTTTTTATTTGATGTCAGAAGAAAATGATAACTTCCATAAGAGGATGGCAATACAATTGCATTAGGATGAATGAATGATATTATTGCTAATGGGCATAATTAAAATATACCTAATATGTTTACTTATATAGGCAAGACAATAAAAGACTGATAAAGTGTAGATAAGCTATCACCCATGCAAGCTGAAATTACATGTCAACAAAAGTTGGATCACCCCCCATTATAGAATGAAGTATGCAAAATATGTGAAGGATGAAAATATGGTAATAGAACTAAAGGTGTACCTCACAAATAAAGTGGAATATGATAACAACTATCACCACCCAAAGTAGAATTTATCCTACACTATTTGCTAATATTGGCGCAAACTCCTAGATGTCTCATATGTGCACAAAAAAGGAATGCATTATCCTAGGTAAGATTAAGTAAAGTGCAATTAAAGTGAGCACTCAATTACATTGAGAGGCCCAATATCTATGACTTTTTTAATTACTTTTTTCTATTCCTTTGACTTGTGATTTTCATATCACTTTCTTTACAAACACTCAAATTCATAAATGAAAATAAGGACCAAGTTTTTGTTATTGTAGCAAATGATTTGGTTTGTGGCCTATAGAATTAAAAATAATGGGCCTACTTCCTTACTAAGTAGGTGCAATCTCTTCTTTACAAAATGATGCAAGATTGCCTTTGTTTAGATTAAATTTCCTAATATTTCTTTTAATAGTAGATGATTGGATGTTGAGACCCACAACTTCTTCATTCTAATCCAATCAGCTATAAAGTACTTGTGGTTGGGAGGACTTAAAAAAATTCAACTTCCTATCTTTTGACTAGCTTAAACATCAATACCTTGCAACCTCTTCCAATTCCTTTTTATAAGGTAAAATTGTAGGTGAACCAAAAAACTATAGCCCTCCTTCTTTTAATACTGAACTCCTTTGTTTGGTGACAAACTTAAATAGATATCCTTGGTAGCTATGTGGACCTTCTTTGGTCACTTTAACAAAACTTGCAATTCAAATTAGAAACTTTATCTTCTTTCTAATCAGTGTTAGAACTTATGTGTTTTGTGTTGGGAGAATATTTTTGCAACCAACAAATTTTCAACCAATTGCAAAATAATAGTTTCAACCACAATATGTGAGACGTTGTCTCTCCTATTTGTAAGGGAAGGTTGCCCCTCTTTATTGCTACTAAAATGACTACCTCTTAACTAGGACCTAAGATTATATACATTAAGCTAATTGATAAGGTGTTACATTGACCATATTCTCCTTTTTTTAGAATACATGTTCTTAATTCATCACATCCTCTTCTTTTATAATAGATGACTTTCAATAAACTCTCAAGTACAATCTAGCAGAGTTAGTAATGAAGGAGCTCGAAGAATTTTGATACTCATTCCCCTTATTTCACCAATTTACGACTCTCTTAAAAACTCTTTCTTTGCCATAAGAAATGATTATTTATTGCTTCATAGGGAAGATCCCTCCATGACATGCTTATTCAGTATCCCAAGTTGTTTTGGTGCATCATGTTCCCCCAATGTAGCCAACCCCAGTCCACCTCCGACCTTTGCCTCCTTGCCTCCCATGTCTCCACGTTGTATGACATCCTAGGTTAGCTCACTCCCCTTCCCAACCCACTCCCACATTGTCACTTATTCTCCACCTCCAACATTTACAAGGCCATCAGACTTATGAGATGCAGTAGGGTGGATAATGAGGAGGGTTTTCATGTTGAGCTCTTTAAGCTTGGTACCACAATCCTAGGCCCTTATCTCTCTACACTCTTTAATAGAGTGGTTTGTTTTGGTTTTTCAGACTCATGTTCGAGACATGTTATTCACCCGATCCATAAGTCTAAGCTAGCCTCCAATTCTGGAAACTATAGGACCATCATGATTGGGCATACATTTGCCAAAATTTATACTACAAAATTGAATATTATCTTATTCAATGAGCTTGACAGAAGGAATTAATTGGCTAAGGGTCAAGCAGAATTCAGGGCAGACTACCAGACCATGGATCATATCTTTACACTACGAGCTATTATTGAGGAGGCTCAACACCACTCGAAGAAAGTCTACTGTTGTTTTGTGGATTTTTGTAAGGATTTTGATTCCATCCCTAGAGCGACCCTTTTTCAGAGATTGAGAGATATTGGTATTTCTGAGATCTTACTGACATCTATCATGAGGTTATATGAGACAATGATTGGTAGACTTAGGACCACAGGGGGCCTCTTCGACCCTATCCAAAGCACCATTGGGGTGAAGCAGGGTTGCCCCCTCTCGTCCACCTTGTTCAGGATCTACATTGATGAGCTTGAGGCTTTTCTTAGTGACTCCTCACTTTCGGGTGATGGTTGTCATCTACACCAAGTATTGATCTCCATCCTTCTCTTTGTTGATGATGTGGTTCTTCTTGCCTCTTCTCCTGAGGGTCTTTAGAGGCTTTTGGATAGACTTGCATCTTTTTATGACATGAGACAGTTGGTCGTGAACCTTGAGAAGACTCGTGTTATGGTCTTCAATAGTCTAAAGACTTCACATCTCCATTTTCACTTCTAGGGTCGGGAAGCTGAGATTACATCATCTTACACATACCTTGGGGTTAAGTTTTTTGGATCTCATTTCAACTTGAGACTAGCAATTCACCCTTAAATCAATAAAGGGTTGGGTTAACTTTCCATGCTCAAGAGATAGTGCTTTAGACACCACTTTCAGGACACATCATCTAAGCTATCCCTCATAGATTCCTTAGTAATACCCATAGTGCTCTATGGTTCGGTGGTTTGGGGTCCTTCCCTTTTAGACTTGGATTGGGCTATGATCGAGCATACCCAGATTTTGCTCCTTTGTCAAATTATTAGATATCATAGATCTACCCCCCACAATATTATCTTGGTTGAGTTTGGAGCTCACCCATTGAGGTTTGCAGCCATTTTTGACCTAATATGGTTTCTCCACCATCTTCATGGCTTTTCAGACTTCGTTGAAAGCCAACATAGATACCCTTACTTAGCCTACTGCTCCTTAGTTGCTATTGTAGACTCTGATCCAGCCACTAGAGCTCGATGTTGGTATTCTCAGGCTACTATCCTATTGAGTTTAGTTAGGATCGACATTGACTGTCTCCCTCCCTACCAGTTCTCATTGGATGCTCCTGCTCATCTACTCCCCTCTTGAAAAGAGTTGAACGTGCATGTCAGACTTGACATTTACAGGTAGTACATCATACCAACTTGGGTGGATCCTCCAGGGGGACTATGTCTGAGGATGGTTTTCTATGTCGAGCACTTCTTAGATATTCGAGATGGGATTATTGTACTCCTTGAGTACTTACATAGATACTGGACACATGCCCTACGAATCTCCCTTGGCTCCTTCACGGTGGGCTCACACAGACTCTGAATAGAAGTTGATCACCATATTGCTAGAGAGGATCAGCTGTGTAAACTTTGTACCTTAGCAGAGGCAAAATCTGAGATCCATTTCCTTTTTAGATGCCCAATATACTACAAGATTAGAGGGAGATTTCATTGTCTATTTAGAAATTGCAAATCCCTCTCAAATATTTTTTAGGTACACAGATCAACATTTCATTGTGCTCTATCTTGGTGAGTCCTTACAACTTCGTGACCATACTTTATAGCTATCATTTCCCAGGAGTCAAACCTAGGCATAGCTTATTACAACCTTCTTCTCATCCTTAGCTCCAACTCAGGGTGTGAAGCGACCGTACAGTTTCTCTAACACAGGCCATTCTAGGTCTGTGAGACCCCATAGGGGATCTCTTCACCAACGACACTCCTCTTGTAGCATTCAGCTTCATCACAGGGCCTCTGGTAGCTACATAAATCAATTGTTGTTGGACTTTTTCCCTATGGGGACAGATACCTAATCTTTTTTGTGATGTCTCCTACTTTTTTCTTCTTTTGTTGTACTTGTTCTTTTTTGGACATTATTTGGTGCTCCGTTTGTCTGCTTTCTTCTTGGTGTAAGCTTCCAATCTCATAGACCCACATTGTGGTCTTTAGTTGGACATTAATAAAATTATCTTATCTTATCTTATCTTATAAAGCTTCAAGAAGAAAGATGGAATATACATTTAGCTCAAAGACTCCAACATACACTACACCTTAGACACACAAATGTGGATGATAAAAGCAGTACAAAGACTACACGTTATCTATATGTTGAATGTATACTATTGGCTTCAAACATAATAACAAACTCAAAGACTGTGAGATTGGGTTTAAATTCCATTTAGACAACACCACAATACTCACAATCAACTTCAGATAATGGTCACATAACAACTTGTTCCAACACAAAGATTAAAAGCAACTTGCCTCTTTTATTGATTGCAATCTAGTTTACATCCAAAATTGAAGTTTTTAATGTGCTCTCTGAATTGATATACTTTTGTTAATTGCCAAAAAATCCATATTTACAATCAACTTCGTCATATATATAGGTGATGGGCTATGAGAAAAAGGTGGAAGAGTTTTAACTTTTGACATATTCAACATTATAGTCCTAAACTATTTTGACTTGTAAAGCGATCATGTGCAATTACATCTTACAACTTTGAGTGTAATGTGTCAAAACTAAATAACATATTTGCATAACTAGACCAAATTAAGTGTTCAAAGACACAATTTTAATAACATTCTCCATTGTCCACAAGGTCTTCATGTTACTTGAAGATGACTTGTGGTTAGAGTCTTCAAGTTCCAATGCATAGATAAGACCATCTAAAAGAGAGTTACTATGGATTCCAAGGATTTTCAAAGTTAGATGACAATTTTTCCAAAGCCACAAGAGGAAAATGAAAAACCTTGTAAAAGACAACAAAAAGGGGGCAAAAATGGCTAAGGGAAGACCATCTCAAGACCTGAATTGCAAGTGCATAGAGTCTTGACATGTAATTGGGCCTTAGAGATCCAATAGCAAGTAGATATGAAACATTAGTATGTAATGGAGTGTTAGAAACTCGATTACAATAATGTATGGTAGATAATATGTAGTAGGATCTAAGAGACTTGATTACAAGTGTGCAGAAAGAATATATGAGATCGGGCCTTAGAGATCTAATTGCAAGTAGAGAGGGGATACAACACATAATTGGGTTCTAGAGACCCAAGTACAACTTGTAAACAATGCATGTTGACATGTAGTTGGATCTCAAAGAGCCAATTGCAATTCTGCTAGGACATAGACAAGCAACCAAATCTTGAATGCAAGGGTGCAAGACCTGTCATCGAGTCTTGGGGATCCAATGGCATATGAAGATGCATAAAGAGCTTGTAATATAATCTTAGAGACTCAATTATACTTAGTGTAAATCAAAAAACAAGGATGACTTATTGGTTTAGTTTTGAGACCCACTCATCACTTAGGCATAGTAAAACTTGTAATCAAATCTCAGAGACCTAAAAATACATTTATTTTTTATTATAAACAACAACCTAATAAGGGGGCATGGTTATGATTTTTAATTGGGGTTCAAGATCCTAACTACATTTGAATGTTAAGACAAACTACTTGCATGTCAAGATTTTAAGCTCAAACTATATGTTAGTAACTACAAGGACATTGCAAGGATGTTTTACGATATCGAAAATGTGCTTTGAAGACATGAGCCACAAAATAAATGAATTCTTGTGTAGGGTTATTCTCAATTCTTACCAAGCAAAAATTAGGGATACCAGTTGGTTCTGATTGGGGAATTTCCTTCAGTCATGGAAATGATTGAAGGGAGGAGATTCCAAAAGTCCAAATCCCTTTACAATCCATTGGGCTATAGAGTTAAGCAATAAAGACAATAAATGAAAAAAAGGATAACATGATTGACAAAAAAACTAGTTAACAAGACTCAACATGGTGCGATTAGAGTTATTTGAAAGGGAAAACTAAAATAGCCTTGGACTATCCAATAATGGAAACATTATTGTATGACTCCATTAACAAGCTAATCAAAATACTTGCATTTCTTCAAAAACTTCTATCGCTTAGCATGATCATTGATCGACGAATATGGGCAAAGCGTAGATAATGATACCATGGCTTGATGCACTGCTTCTTGGGAGAAATGAAACAAATTGCTTACCTCCTCAAATAAGTTATACATATTGCTATCTGAAAATGGATCACGAACCTGGATTGCCACTACTTAATTGGAGACACACCTTCAATTTTAATTTCAACTAAATACTCGTGCTCATGTACAAATATGGTCTTTGATAGGACAAAAATTGAACCCTTCTTGCCAATTCTATCATCATAAATTGCTTTCTCAACAACAACCTCATCTAGTATAGAATGAGTTACCTAATGTGATTTAAGTGAAAACATAGTAGCATTTCTCATTGTTCATAAAATTCTGATTTGGGAGAATTCTCATCGAGACTTGAACAGAATATCCTCTAGTATACTTGTGAGAAGGTCCTCATCAAGTTCTTTGGTAGTTCTCTCATGTACAATATGTTCAAGTTCATGACCTTGACATATAGATGCATTCTTTTCAACTTGACTAATGCCTTCTTACATACCCATCTTTTCATATCTTAAAACATGGTTGCCCTCATTTACCTATACTTTGGCAAAATGACTTTCATCACTCAAAGATTTACTCCCTACAATATCTTGTTCAACACCACTTTGATAACACATTAATAAGATACAAGATTCATCAACTATATTTGCTTCCTTGTCTTGGGAGAGATTAGCAAGATCACCTTACTAAAATTCATATTGTTGCAATACCAAATTTGCTAAAGGTGCCTAAAAAAAACCTCTTTGGTGGTGACAGAAGCTTGTTTTGATTCCCTATGACATAATAATAAGAAAAATTGAATAAAACCATCTTTGGAATGCCATTGTAAGGAAAATAACACCCCTTGAGCTGTTTTCATTTGGAGACCAACAAAATCATCTAATATTTGTACCACAATATATGTTCTATTAATTGAAGACAATTCCAAAGGACTTATGATTTTCTTGGCAAGAATAAAATCATCCTCAATCTCAATGGTCAAATTTTGTGCAATTGTAAGATAACATGGATTTTCTCTTCTCAACAAGAAGCTTATTTCTAGAAGTTGTGCATTGAGGAAGAAACACTTGAGATTTTTTGTTGCAAGCTTGTCAATAATAGAAATCATGTTTGTCAACTTCTAAATTTAGACACTACCTTGTGCAAGTCCTTCATTTGTTTCAACTAGGCCAATCAACATGTGCATCTTCAACATCTTTATTCAAGCTTTAATCAGAGCATGTCACAACCAATAATAGATTGTGGTGCAAGATTGTTAAACCAATTTGCAGTATTGCTTTGTAGAGTCTTTATGAATAATCTCACAAAGACATCTTCATGTCTAATTCAAAAAACTCTACATGCAATATAGAAAGCCTTGATGTGCTCATGGAGATGATGCTTGCTATTGTCATCTTCTGCTATCCATGAGGAAGAGGATGTATAGGTATTGTCAAATTCAGAGGTCCAAAAGCATTTCCCCAAGGACCTTGGGTAGACATTTTACATGTCCTTGGTGAAAACTTGACGAACTACAAGAAAATAATCCATAATAAACAAGATACCAATGTACTTTTTAAAAAAATGGGGCTTTTGAACATGTATTGAATCCCCAAAAGTCACCAAAGATTGTTGGTTGAGAACCTTGCAACAGGTAATTTTCAACTAAATGCAAAAGAGTAGTTTCAACCATAGTTTGAGACATACTCTCTTGTATTTGTAAGGGAAGGCTCCCCATTTATTGTTCCTGAAAATGATTCAAAATTCATAAGGACCTAAAACAATGTACATTAAGCTAATCAATAAGGTGTTACCTTCACCATATTCTATTTCTTCAAAATATGTGTTGCCTTGTTTATTGCTACTTAAATGACTAACACTTAACTAGGACCTAGGATTATGTACATTAAGCTAATTAATCATCCTCTTCTTTTAGAATAGATAAATTACAATAAACTTTCAAGTGCAATCTAGTAGAGTTAGTAAACAAGAAGCTCATGAAAGCTCAAAGATTTTCTATGACTTCTTATAAAGCTTCAGTAATATAGAAAGAATATATGTACAACCCAAAGACTCCAACATACACTACACCTTAGACACACAAATATGGAGAACAAAGGATCACTTAGACTAAACATTATCTCTATTTTGAGTGCATAATAATGGCTACAAACACTCCAAACAACTCAAAGACTACAAGATTCAGTTTAAATTCCTTTTAGATAAGAATCAAATACTCACAATCAACTTCATATAATGTTGTTGCATAACAACTTGTTCCAACACAAAATTAGAAAGTATGTTTCCTCTTTTCTTTATTGCAACCTAAAGAGTGCTCCCCAAATTGGTAGAAATTTTTTGTATTGCCAAAAGATCCCTATTTACAATAAGATTTGGCATACATATAGGTGAGGGGCTATGAGAAAAAGGTGAAAAATTTCTAACTAATTTTTGACTTGTCATACATTACAATCCTAAACAACTAGCTTGTAATGTGATCAAATGCAATTCATCTTACAACTTTACATGTAAAGTGTCAAAACTAAATTACATAATGCATGACTAAGACTAAACTAAGTTTCCAAAGACATGATTTCAATAACATTATCCACTGTCTAAAAGGTCTTCATGTTGCTTCATGATGACCCATGCTTAGAGTCTTCAAGTGCAAATACATAGATAGAAGCATTTGAAAAGGATTTGCAATGATGGTTTTAAAGGGTTTTGAAAGTTAAATGACAACTTGGCCAAAACTAGGATATAGTGAAAACCTTGAAGGATTAAAAGTGGCTAAAGGTGGACCAAGTTGCAACTTGAGTCTAAGACCTAAATTGCAAGTGCAAAGCCTACAATTGGATCTCAAAGACCCAATTGCAAGTGGATGTGCAATGTTAGTACATAATTGGCCCATGCATACTCAATTACAAGAATTCATGGTAGATAATATGCAGTTGGGTCTTCAAGACCCACCTATAAGTGTCTAGAAAGAAGACATGCAATCAAACCCTAAAGACCCAATTACAAGTGTAGAAGGGATACAATATGTGATTGGTTCATAAAGCTACATTACAAGTTGTAAACAATGCATGTTGATATGTAGTCAAGTCTCAGGTACTTAATTGTAATTATGTTAGGATGATGATATGCATTTAGATCTTCAAGACTAGATTGTAGGGGTGCAAGACTTAACCTGATGACAAATAAAGATGCATAAAGAGCTTGTAATCAAGTCCTAGAGACTCGATTACACTTAGTGCCTATAAACAAACAAGATGACTTATTAGTTGGGTCTTGAGGTCTGCCAAAGACATAGGCATGGGAAAACTCGCAAATGAGTCTCTGAGACCCAATTACATTTTGTTAACACATAGTTATGACTTGCAATTGATATCAAAGACCTTTATTACAAAAGAGTGTTGAGACAAGCTAATTGCATGTTGAGATTTGAAACTTTACCTATATGTTAGAAACTATAAGGAAAATGAAAGGGCACTCTAAGACATGAAAAAGTACCTACAAGATGTAAGCCACAAAATAAATGAATTTTTGTGTAGATTTATCCTTGATTCTTACCAAGGAAAAAATAGAACAACATATTGAAAGGTTATGTTAAACAAAAAATAATGTTGATGGCAATCTTCGATCTACCTTTGAACCCTTTTAAAGAAAGTCACATCTCAATATACTTTGTTACTGAAGATGAAACAATATGTGCACTCTTCTCTTTACTTGCTTCATATGTTATTTACTCTTTGCTATAATCCTCACCTATATAATTCAAACTTCTACTACACATGCAAAACCCTTTCTAGTCTCCCACCCATTGTGTTTGGTATCTAAAAAGGTCTTAAATGATTGAAACTTCATGTAGTCAATCTTCATGACTACTTTTATATATTTGTTCAACTAGATTCATTTAACCATATTTGAAAATGTCACACAAAATCACAAAAATTGTGATATATCTTTAGTTTCCCCTCGAAACAATTTAAGCACTATAATACTCAACATTGATATTTTTGCATATATCACAATGATTTTTTGATTAAAATTCACAAAAATTGCATATTTATAAACCCTAAAACTCATTGGAAAATAATCCAATGCAATAAATGGGTGTTTTTTTGCTAAAAAAGATGTTTTTATAAGGGGTTTGTCTGTATTTAGTTACAAAAACAACCGAGGGCATGATTTTTTGTTTACAACAATTATGAATGCAATTGCAAAGGCACATTGATTTCAATTAAATAGATCAAGGCTGCAAGATTTTATTTAGAATCAAGCATTTTTGTATTAAACTGTGTGTAATTTTTCAACATCAATGTTTTGGATCATACAAGATGCTGAAGAATTAAATACAATTTAATCCATAAATACTTGAATCAAGAGAGAGTGGACTATTCCTTACACTCCACAATAGAATGGAGTTGTTGAGAGGAAGAATTGTTCTATATCAGAGGCAGCAAGAGCTATGCTACATGACCAAGGCATGCCTTGCTATTTATGGGTAGAAGCATGCAATACAACAATCTACATTCAGAATAGGGTTCTACACAAGGTGCTAGGGAATATGACACCAAAGGAAGCTTTCATAGGAAAGAAACCAGATGTTGGTCACTTCAAAATATTTGGGAATTTGGAATAATGTCATATTGTAGGTGATACATATACCATGTTAGATAAGACTATAGAGGGGTAAATTTGTTGAGTGCAATGAAACCTCAAAGGCATATAGGATTTTTATCCCTAGGACTGGAAGAACTATTGTTAGACATGATGTCAAGTTCATGGAGGACAACGCATTTAGAAGGTCAAGAGATTTGCCAATAGATGATTAGAGTGAGCAACCAACATAAGCTCCAAGACCTAATCAAGGGCAACAAAGCTCAAGTACAGTTACTAGTACAAGCATTGACTCAGGTGGTGAAGATTCATAGAGTATGGAGCCACAAGAAATACATCTAGAAGACTTAGAGGTTGATATTTCATCCTCTATAGTTGGCACCAGGAATCACAAGGTTCAAGATACACAAAGAGATACTTAAGAGTTTGTGGGAGCTCATAGGAAGAGTACTATATAGCAGAGACAACTAGTCAAGTTCAATGACTATATGGCATTAGTTAGTCAATTGGTAGATAGAAAATCTTTCAACTATCAGGAGGTTGTACGAAATTAGGTATGGTAGGATGTTATGGTTGAGGAGTATAACTCAATTATATAGAATGATGTGTGGGAGGTAGTACCTAGACCAATAGATAGAGTTGTAGTTGGATCATGTTGGATCTATAAGATAAAGCCGATGCAGATGGTAGCATCAAGAAATACAAGGCAAGGTTCGCGGCAAAGGGGTTCTCTAAAAAGGAGGGAATATACTACTTGAAGACATTTGCTCTAGTGGCCAGGTATACCTCTATACAAGTACAAACTTAGATCAGACTGCAGAGAGGGGGTACTTTGTTGGGTACAGTGAGACCTCAAAGGCATACAGGATTTTCATTCTGAGGACTAAAAGAATTATTGTCAGACGAGATGTAAAGTTCATGGAGGACAAGGCATTCAGGAGATCTAGAGATTTACTAGTAGATGATCAGAGTGAGCAACCAACAGAAGCTCCAAGACTAAGTCAAGAGCAACAAAGCTCAAGTACAGTTACCAGTACGAGTGTAGACTCAGTTAGTGAAGATTCACAGAGTATGGAGCAACAGGAAATGCATCTAGAAGACTTAGAGGTTGACATTTCATTCTCTATAGTTGGTAGCGGGAACCATGTGGTTCCAGATACACAAAGGGATACTCAGGAGTTTGTGGGAGCTCCTAGGAAGAGTACTAGATAGTGAAGACAACCAGCCAAGTTCAATGACTATGTGGCATTAGTTAGTCAGTTGGTAAATAGTGAGCCTTCTAGCTATCAGGAAGTTGTAGAACATCAGGTATGGCGAGATGCTATGGTTGAGGAATATTCTTCAATAATGCAGAATGATGTGTGGGAGGTAGTACCTAGACCAACAAATAGGGTTGTAGTTGGATCGCGTTGGATCTATAAGATAAAGCATGATGTAGATGGTAGCATCGAAAAATACAAGGTGAGGTTCGTGGCAAAGGGGTTCTCTCAGAAGGAGGGAATAGACTATGAGGAGACATTTGCTCCTGTTACCAGGTATACTTCTATACGAGCTGTAATCTCACTTGCAGCATAGATGGGATGGAAAATCCATCAAATGGATGTCAAGACAGCATTCCTTAATGGTGAGTTGAAGGGGGAGGTATACATAGAACAACCAGAAGGCTTTGTAGCACACAACAAAGAGACCCACATGTGCAGATTGAAGAAAGCATTGTACGGACTCAAGCAGGCTCCTAGAGCGTGGTATGAGTGCATTGATACATACTTGCAAAAAATGGGCTTTGTGAAGAGTGAAGCAGATGCTAACCTCTACTACTTGATGGTTGGGGGTGAAATTCTCATTCTCGTTCTTTATGTGGATGACCTATTTCTTACAGGTTCACTAGGGCTCATAGTGGATTGCAAGAGGAATCTTGCAGAAGAGTTCGAGATGAAGGATTTAGGACTTATGCACTACTTTCTAAGCATAGAAGTGTGGTAGACAGATGGAGAAATTTTCCTTGGTCAAGGAAAATATTGCATTGAAATCTTGAAGAAATTTGGGATGGAGGATTGCAAAGCCATGTCTACGCCCATGATTACAAATTGGAGAAAGGTAGATACATCTAAGGAGAAGGATGTAGATCCCACTTTATATAGACAGTTGATTGGTTCGCTTATGTATTTGGTCAACACTAGACTAGATATAGCATTTGCAATAAAATCTCTTAGTCAGTTCATTGTTGAACCAAAGAGAATGCATTGGATAGCAGCTAAGCATGTGCTACGTTACTTGCGTGGTACAGTCGAGTATGGGATCAGATATGTTTGAGGTGAAGGTATCAGGTTGATAGGCTATACTGATGCAGATTGGGCAGGAAGTACAACAGACAAAAGGAGCACTTCAGGGTGTTGTTTCAACTTGGGATCAGGAGTTGTATCTTGGTTTAGCAAGAAGCAAAAGTCTGTGGCTCTAAGTTCAGCAGAAGCAAAATACATAGCAGCTAGCATGGCAACATGTGAAGCTATATGGCTTCGGAAGTTGTTAGTAGCCTTGTTTGGTCAGAAGGTTGAGACTACTGTGATACATTGTGACAATCAGAGTTGCATCAAGTTGTCTGAGAATCCAATGTTTCATGATAGGTCTAAACATATAGATATCAGATATCACTTCATCAGAGATTGTGTACAAAGGGGAGTTGTTCAGCTACAGTACATACCTACTGAGGAGCAAGTAGCAGACATTCTGACGAAGGCTTTGGGAAAGGCCAAATTTATATTTTTCAGAGATAAGATGGGTGTCATGCAGAACAAGTTTCTCGCTAAGAGGGAGTGTTAATTATTGTTAGTTGGACAGCTGTTATTTTTGACCCGAAAATAGCAGTTGTATTTATGGGTAGCTTGGACAAATTTTCGTCCTTGTCTATGTATACCAGCATTAGTTATGGGCAGTTTGAACAGTTGTTTGTCCACTTGCCGAGAATTAGTAAATGGTTATTGCAAGGATAATTATTTACTAATTTTAGCGATTCCCTTTTGGACACCTCACAACCAATTCTATTATTGGTTGTCGAGTTGTCTTAATCTCAACCGTTGGTTTGATTTAATCTTGATCGTTGATTTTTCCAACAGGGTAGTATAAAAAGAGGTCATTGGGTCATTTGGATAATAAGTTTTGAAGAAGCATTTTGCAGTGATAGCAAATTGTCTTGCAATGTTAGCAACGGCGCAGTATTAGCGTGGGGATAGCAGTGGGGAATATCAGCGAGAGAAATTAGGAGGTTGTTAGAGTTCTGCTAGTGAGAGGCAAAGAATTTTGTATCTCTTGATTTGTTGAAGTTTAATATAATTCCTCATTTGTAGAATTGGTTTTCCCTTAGGGGTTTTTCTAGGAACAATTTGTCCGAAAATATTGTGTTTATTGTGTTGTTTATTTCTTTCCATATTTTATAAGTGAAGTTGCAGTTGTGTTATTTTTCGATATTAGCTGAGAATTTATTTTTCAGCAATTTAATAATCGTTTATGATAGGAGATTAATAATCAGTGATTGCAATAGTTAGATTTTTCACAAATACCACAAGTAGTTTAATTAGTCTAAAAATTCCTTTTGTATTTATTATTTTAGCTTTTCTACCGCACTTTAGAAAAAGTGTTGAATATTGTAACGCCCCGCCAAGGGACCCAAAAGAATTAACCTAAAGTTTTTACTAAGTTTGCTAAACATTTTTTTTTTTAAAGTAAGAAAGTATAGCATACACATCAAACACATAGTAGCGAAAGCAATAACATGTAACAATCAACAAACATACATAACAGGTTACATTCCTTAAGGATCCCAAGAAGTTGAGTCACATTTAAAATTAATTAATTCTAAGTCTAACAACTACTACATCCACATGAAAGAATAATAAAAAAGTCCAATGTCCATAATATACATTTGTTTCGAATGCCTTTTGGCAAATTAATTCGAAATGCTCAATCATCCACTGTACATGTCACATGGTATGAAAGGCTTCAAAGAATATACATATATAAAAATAAACATACATCATCCTCGAATCCATGATACAAAGTACAATAAAATAAATGAAACTAATAATATACATGATACATCCATACATCCATAATGATATAACATCCATCATAAAATCTAACCATCCATCATAATAATCCATGAAAAGAATGAAAGTAAATGCCAACCAAGAAAGCTCCAGCCACGGTGACCACAGACGGATCTCAATGGTAAGAGTAAAAAGCACTACCACTCGACTGCGTGGAACCTAAATGGCCCACTCCCACCGCACTAAGGAGATAATCTCAAGTCCCAAACAGGATAACAAATCACATTACACAAAGCACAAGTACTCTCTAAGTTTGGGAAATCCTAAAAGTACACTAACTCAAAGGTTCCAACATAGATAGACATCTAGACCCAGAGGCACAACAAAGACACATAGGAAACCTACTATGTAAGCGAAAAAGTGTCATCGCAGAAGTCACGTCGGAAGTTACCCGAGCAATCCCTTAGGAATCCCGGGTCCCTTGTGATCCTACAGCCACTAGTATCCTCTCGTACTGACGAGGCATACTACGGAATGCAAGGTCGTAACCAAGCGTTCTCTCTACCCCATCCTAGTCTATATTAGCACTCAAGGCATGGGAGAGAACATACAGTTATCTTATTAGGTTCATTTAAGTCAGTATTTAGGTGAGATGTTTTCACTTATTAAAACAACTTACAATGGGTTTCTCCAAGTAGCCTCTTAGGGCCTCGACCCCCATTGCAAGCCACTTCCCGACACTACACATAGATAAGCTACCCTAGGCTTATGAATTCACAAATCAAAGAATCATAATAAAATCACCCCAATCCTATACAAGCGACTGAAAACATCATAATTATAATCCACAATCATTACATCAGTTCTCCATGAGCAACTGAATAACATCAAATAATAATCATAATGATCATAACAAATCTCTATCAGCACATGAAGACATCAATGATAAATCACAATATCCAATGGTTCTCCAACGAGTAACCAGAAAGAATCCCAATAATAGAACACAAAACTGCTCGAAGACTCCAAAATGGTCAAGTCAGGTAACTCAAATACATACACCTCAGCTTCACATAAGGAAACTGGAAAGCAATAACAACTAGTAAAAACATCCATATCATAGAGCACTCCATCACATTACCATGGTCGGGTTAAGAAAGATCGAGACCAAATCATCATAACATCACATTCACAACCCCGAGCCTCTGATAACAACCTAAACTGGTCAATACTAGAACAAACTCCAAAACCTCAAAACATAGACAACAAAATAATCTCATAGAAAAATAGAGTCATCACACAGTTGGGTTTGAACGATAATATATTGTTGAGTTAAGGTAAGGTTTATATTCCAGTTTAACATCTATTTCAAGTAACTAAGTTTTCACAACTACTCCTTACGATTAACCCATTTCTATAATAACTTCCATTAAATCAATAATCTAAATCTACAATTTAATCAAATAATATCCATTATTAATTAACTTTAATTAACCTAATTTTAATTAAATTAATCAATAATTACTGTTCTAATTACTTATTTTAATATCTTCATTAATTATTAATTTATTAATATTTATCCAAAAATTATTAATAAATTAATACTTACAAAAACTATATTAAATGCATTAATATTTAATTATTAAATATTAATAAAGATTATTATTAAAACATTATTAAATAAAAACATATTAAAATTTATTAATAAAAATTTTAAATAATAATAAAACCTTTTTATAAATAAATTAATTTAAATATTAATTAAAAATCAAATATATATATAAAAAATCGCATATTTTTAATAAGCCCGCCGGCTTAACAAAAGGGCCATCTACGGCCGCCAGCAGTACTCTGCGAGTAGGGACAGCAGAGCTGCCGACAGGTGGGTACGGGGGGGGTGTGGATATTCTTGCCCCCTCCCATTAATATATATAATTTTATTTTTTAAAATTTTTTTTTAAAAAGTTCGTTATTAAATAAAAACAAAACTTTGCTATACTAAATCATACAATTTCTTTTAAAACGAATTTTATTTATTTTACCCAATTAATAAATATTTAAATTCATTAACAATCTTTCTTTTATATATATATATATATATATTTTATTTAAAATATTGTTTTCATCTTTACTCTGAAGGAGAAAGTATTTTTATTCATTCGAGTTTTCAATCTTAATTCCAAACCCTTCCCAAGTTAAACTCTAATTTTCTTTATTCTAGAAAACGAAGGTTTCTGATAACTCTACTATTCTTCACATATACAAAAATTATCGACAAGCAATTAATAATTCACTATATTGAAAAGTTTAAACTTTCATCATAGAGAATTTGGATTTACAATCCACAAACATGAAGAAGACAAGAAAGAGTAATTGTGTATTTAATCAACAATCAAAGCACAAGACCCTACCTGGTCCTGATGCTAATATGAAATCCCTGAAAAATTGTGAGAGAATTTGCTCCTCTTCAATTACTTTCCTCTGAAAATCTTTCCTAGAATTTTTCTTCTGAAGTTCGCTTCCAAAAGTTGTCTGCCCAAAATTTTGTGTCTCCAAAATTCACGGTTCCCCAAAATATGAACCCAAAAGTTGTGATAAGGAGTTTTCTCCTCAAATCGGGGCACTAATTGTGCGTTCACCCGAGAGGACTCTTTGCTCAACTGAGTTAACTCTAAAATTAACTTGTATTAATCTTTGCTTTATCTTTTTAATGCATATTAAATGAATCATTAAATAACTTTATTTAATTTTTCCACTTGACTTCTATTTTTAATCTTTATTACTTTTAAACCCATGTGCACTTATGAAATTAAAACAACATTATAATTTTCTCTTATTTTATCTTTTTAATTAATTTCTTTTATATTTTCAACTCATGCTCGCATCATGCAATCTTACAACTTTTTAATAATTAATATATTTTCACTTTTAAATTTATTTTAGAAACTTAATTGATAGAATATTTAATTAACTTAAATAACAATAATATTTAGCATTTATTTAAAAATGAACTCTAAATATATTATTATTAAATTAAATAAATATTATCACGTTCTAAATTTATCTTTAAACTCTTATTTCCAAATTTAATTTTTTTATTTAATTAATTTCTCAAGTAATTAAATATAATTAAATATGAAAATGTCATAATAATTTTCTATTAAATTAAATCATTAATTAATCTTTTTAATTAGACTTAATTAATAAAAATACACCAAGGACTCATAAAGCAACATACAAAAACCCATCATAGAAAGACACATACTAAATAAAACAAAGGGTTATAATCACGAATTAACGTCATCTGACGCATTTGGAGGGTACTCAACTCGGATACTTGTCCTAATTATCAATTAGGACAAATGGCTAAAGGATTTAGGATTTGGACTTAAGATTTTATCTCCCCTCTCTTACCATTGAGATAATGCGATGGGGTATGTTGATCCTGGCAATTCAGGGAAGTCGATACCCGGTACCTGCAACCTGCATAAAATCCACGCATGTACAGACACAATATTCTAAGCTAAACAAACAATGGCAGGAAGTGGTGCATCGTGTAGATCCCGACTAGCAAGTGACTACGACTCCCTTCCTTAACCACATCAGAAACACCATACATAAAGAAAACAAACACGCACACCATACAAATGCAGTATGGGGTAAGTATCCATAAAAAAACACATGTGATAATAAACCATCTAACTAATTATCATCGATAATTGAAAATACTGAATAATCATCATACATACATGAAATATAGAGTACCAAGTAATCTCACTATATAATAAACTGAATATAAAACAATATTTGATAATCTGAAAGTAATGTTACTAAACATCAAGTATAAAACTGGCCTAAAAGAGTTTGGCAATTAAAACAAAATGTGAACTAGGGGCACGCACTACAGATATGTCTGACATGATGTTAGTAAAATCAACTCTGTAATAGGGACTTACTCAGCTAGGGTTGAGGATATATTTTCTTTGTTAGCCTAGAATAAATTAAACAGACAAGAGTGAGGCTTAGAAATTAAAGATATTCTACTCTATTCGGTAAGTTGTTGCAAAGATTTATTTTTACCCTCATAGTCTTGGATTCGGATTCATATATTGAGATCCAAATATTTCAATGGTGCTAGTGTTCATTCTTTTAGATTTTCTAAATTCGATTGTTGCGAAGTATTTCGTTGTTCCTTTATGGATGATTTTGACTCCAGTATTGTAAGCAGATTTGAGTGTTGTCTGGACAGCTTATACTTATTTGATTTGACAATATTTTTCTGTTTTCTGGAGAGCTTTTTAGGCATTTTGCCACTGGCAATGGCTCCTCCCTCATTTAAGCTGTGAAGTGGTTTGTGGCCGTGCTTCTAAACTCCTTCCGTTGTTTTGGCAAGTAGACACAAGAATTTTCCGGATTTATTGTTCGATTTCTAAGCATTACCTGATTTTCTTACTTTGGCCAGAGTTATTACTGTCTTCTGGTCTTATATTTTGACAGTTCTCATAAGAATTAATTATTTTGCTTCTTCCGATCTGTAGAGGTTGATTTGGGTTGTTTGTTTTCTTAGCTGAAGTGGAGATTTTCTACCTTTTCTCCTTGGAACTTCTGTCTCCGTGCTCCTTTACCTTACGCAATTGGAAATGCATTTACCTTATGCATGGTAGTTGTTTGTTTTAGCTTCTAGATCTTGCTTTTTTCTTGGTGTTCTGAACATTATATTCTTAGGCTTGTAATCTGGCCTCTAGACCTTTCATTGTTAGATAAAAGTTTTCAATTTTATAAATTGAGAAGAGACACTCAATTACTTGCAACCTTTTTTAAATAATATTTTTATTTGTGCCTTCCAGTGATCCGAGTAAGCTGTGTAATGATGTTGTGTCTGCCGTGGTTAAGGAGAAGCGAAAGAGAAAAATTCCTTTCCAAGTCGCAAAATATGAGGTTGGCCTTGATAAGCTTGCGAAAGATCTCCACAGCTATTGCCAGAGAAATGGGCAGATGAGAGATAAGATAATTGGCATCTATGGAATGGGAGGGTCTGGCAAGATCACTCTCGCCAAATATTTGTTCAATCACAGACATTCAGAATTCAGTGAATCAACTATTCTGTTTGATGTGCGGGAAAGTTATGCCAAAGGTAAGCTGACTTCTCTACAAAGTAAGATTCTCAAAGATCTGTTTCGTCTGGAAGAACAGAAATTTCCTGGTATAGAAGATGGAGTTTCCCTTATCAAGGATAACCTTCAAAGGAGCTGTGAATCAAGATTCCTTATAGTTATAGATGATGTTGATCATCAGATGCAGTTAGATGCCCTGCTCTCCATAGATGCCCTCAACCCCAAGAGTTTGGTGATAGTCACAACCCGTGATGAGAGGCTTCTTATAAAGGCCGGAGTGAGAGTCCGTTATAAGATGCGAGAAATGAATCGAGACCATAGCAGAGAGCTCTTCTGCTGGCATGCGTTTCATACACAATCTTGTAAAAGAGGATTTGATAATTTGGTAAACAGCTTTGTGGAAGTGTGTGGAGGTTTACCACTTGCTCTTCAAGTAATGGGCGGGCATGTTTTTGGCAGTGACAAGGCTTATTGGAAGTTACAATTAGAGGTTGCTAAGACGAGACTAGACAAACACATAAAAGACACACTTAAAATAAGCTATGAAGATCCGGAAAATGATCAAAAACAGATTTTTATGGATATCGCATGCTTTTTCATAGGGGAAGATGTGAGCAGGGCCATAAGTATATGGAAGGCTTCGGGGTGGGGAGCCGAACATGCTATTCAGACCCTCAAAGACAAGTGCCTTGTGGAAGTACAGATCTATTTTGAGATGAACCAACGTTTTTTTTCAGAATGCATGACCATCTCCGTGACTTGGGTAGAGAAATGGCAGATACTGAAATAAGTCATCCTCGTCGGCTCTGGCATCCTGAAGATCTTGTACGTGTTTGCTGAGGCCTTAAATTAATGCTCCTAGTTGGAAATGTTTTTCTTTTTTAAGCTCTTAGAACATTTAAGCGTTAACTTGAATGAATATTTTCTAACTATAAAAAAATTTTGAATTCAGATTGGAATGGGAGAAATCAAGGTATTCCAAGACACCCTCACTGGGCTTGAAGGAAAAAATTTCAGATGTTCTAGCTATCTGTACGACATTCAAAATGATTATTCCGAGTGCGTCCTTGAAAGTGACGATGATAAAGGTTTACGAATGACATGTTTTCTGGGGATTTCAAAGACATCGGCTGATTTACAATGGCTTCAACTTGATTTACTTGACTATGATGGATTTTATCCGTCTATTCCTGAACGGATTCCTCTACAAAACTTGCACACTTTAAGACCTGGGGGAGTATCACCTGCGAGATTGTGTCAAAGGGATGACCAGGTATATGTTTTCTTGTTGATAAGAAATTAAATTTACATAGCATCAGCAATTAGTCCGTTCTTGTATGATTATTGCAATTTAAGTAAAATAGCCATTTGAAAAAAAATGATTGTAAGTTCCAGGTTCTAGTGAAGTTGAAAGAACTATATTGCAGCTTTGAGGGTGAGAATTTTGAGTGCTCGAATCTAGACATGTTTGTGAGCGATGTAAGGAAACTGTTGAGTTCATTTGGAATGTTTAAAAATGTGGAAAATTTGAGTATACGATTTGGACATAAAATTCAAATCTCAGAATGGAATTGCTTGCTAAAGTCTGTAAGAGAACTTGTCAATCTGCAAACTTTAGAGCTGAGATCGTTTTATCTAGAAGGGGAACTTGCTTTAAGAAACAGGGGAGAGACAACTGATGATCGGTTTCACATGAGAAGCCTTGAAGCCATAACTCTGTTTTGTGTTCTGAAAACAAGGAAGGTCTCGATACACGGAAAGCTCTGTCCCACCCTTAAATCTCTTAAGCTTCATAATATGACAGAACTAATTGAAGTGAATTTTACCGAGTCAACCACACTAGAATCTCTGGATATTATAGGTTGTCTAGTGTTGAGAAAAGTATTGGTCAATGATCTGCCAAATCTTGAGATGTTCCACTTAAAGGATTGCTCAGACATAAGAGAGTTGCCAAATTTTGGGCGTCAGTTGTCTCAAGAGGATCTATATTAGCCGGTGTAGGACCCTGCAAGATATATCAGCTATTGAAAAAATGAAGGGATTGAAGAGGATCTGGATTGCTTATTGTCCAGAGCTGAAGAGCATTAAAGCTATCGAAATGTTGAAGGGATTGAAGCGAATCTGGATTCAGGAGTGTCCACAGCTGGAGGATGTAATTTGTCTTAAAGAATTAAAGGAACTGAAGAGAATCTTCATTGGGCAGTGTGACAGGCTGCAGAACATACAAGGCATTGAATTTTTAATATGCCTGGAGAGCTTTATCATTGCTGAATGTCCAAAGCTGCAGAATATAAGGGGTGTTGAAGAATTGAAAGGACTGAAGGAGATGATTATCACAAATAGTCCAATAATAAGCTGCATGGAAAGTTTACTGGTATCAAACACAGATACGTATTATCTCTAATTGGTTGTCTATTGCTTCCTTTTAATTTAGTTGATCTGTAGTGATTTTTTAAAAGCTTTTGGAACAATTGCGTCTGAATAAGGTACTTTTAAATGTTCTGTTTTTAATTTTCCATTTATACCATTGAAAATAATTTAGCGAGAACACTGTGTTTTCAGAGATTGCCGTCAGAGGTTACAATTCTAGTGTGGAGATTGGCCGTGTCAGATTTAATAGCAGATAAAATTGGCGACACATTGTCTAAGGTGGATGCTTTCTGTGAAATGGATTGTCAGAAGCTGAGTGAGACTCAAATAGAGAAGAAGATACATTCGTTTCATCAAGCGCAGCATTTGCTCAGTACATTCATCTTTTGCGCTAAGCTTAGAACAAGAAGCGGAGGTTATCCATTGTTTACTTGCATAGAGACTGACATATTTAGTGGGACCAGAATTAATCTGGAGTTTGATAGGATAAGACCTACATGTCTCTATAGGGGTAATGGGGTCATATGGAAAAGATGACAGTACGATACGGGTGAGTGGAGATTGGATATACACGTGTGGTTAATGAAGAAATGTTCTCAAAATATGAGTCCTGGATGGCATCACATTCGTATGTAGAGAAGGCGTTTTTGATGGGAGTAAAGGAAGGCGAAGAAAGGAGAACTATACACATATTACAAAGCTTATTTTCTCAACTATGCATTGACAAGAGTGAATTTCCTGAAGGTCGGGTTATGAAGCATTGGAAAGAGTTGGAAGATGAATGCATTGATTATGATGAATTGGCTATCTATATTGATGATGACGAAGAACATGATGATGTCGGTAATGATGACAATTATAGTGATTGTGATGATAATGATAATGAAATCAAGTTTAATTAAAAATTCTATCGCTGTAAATAAAATTATGGATATGTGAACAGATTTTTATTTTTGGAATTGAATGGCCAGTGCATGTAAAATGATTTTCTATATTGATTACTTTTAACATATAAAAAATAGTTTAAATTTTTTATAAAAAAAATCTTAGGTTATTCATCTATTCCAGTATTTCTAACATGGTGGGGGAGAGGACTCAATACTTGAACGTGTTCTAATAGTTGTGATAAAAATTGTTCACTTAATACCTATACTTATTGACTTAATGTCCAGTTTTTTTGACAACATTGTACCAATACTTGGGATGCTAACTACCCAAAATTGAATAAAATGTACCCTAAGTTATAAAAATTAACCAATGATGTGATGCCACATCAGCTGTTCAACTATAAGTACCCTTTATGCACGACCATTGGTCTCACTTTTTTTTGGGCTGTTTTAGACAACTTGGCAAAAAGCATGCTGATGTGGCATCATAACGGGTGACATGGACTTCAAACCTTAGTTATAAGTAGATGACTCACCAAGTAACCTGCTGTAAAAAACTGGGAGCGATTTGAAATTTTTACTGGGTCCTCTCCACTATAATAGCTCAAATTTTATGAGTTTTAAGTACAAGAATTCTCATCATAGCTCAAATTTTATGAGTATTAAGTACAAGAATTCTTAATTTAGAGATTAGAATTTGTTTTTGTAAGACCTTGTGAAGTTATGGTTGCTCTTCTCTTTATGTTTTTGAATGATATAAATAACTAGAAGTTATGAATATCTATTAACTTGTGTTGCATATATGTCCAATAAGATTTGGATGATAAAATATCTTCTAGTTATATTAATAGCATTTTTGTTATCCAATGTGATTGAAAAGCTTGAGAAAGTTATATAAGACTTTCTTTCGCTAACTTAGGAGACTTTATCCGATATCAGTAAACGAGAGTTTAAAGTTCGTAAAATGAAGCTTCTCATAAATGGGGCATTAATAGGCCAAAAGACCTAACCATTGCATTCATATGGCTCAAAATCAACTATTTTTAAATAAAGGATGTTAAATTTAGACGCATGAATCATTTTAGAAAAATATTCAGTAGAGGTTGCCTAGATAATAATTTTGAGGAAATTTTTTATATACAAGGCTAATTAGTTCTTGAGGTTAACCTCTAGTCACTAGTGTTCACACTACACTTTAGCAAGTAGCCAACCACTAGTAGCAAGATTATTGCTTGTGAAACTGCTATCTTCCCAAAAGCACTTTCCCATCCAAAATAAATGGTTTCACATTTGAAAAGAGTGGTTTTGACCATTAAACATGGTTTTGAAAGATTTTGATGGTGATTTTGGCATCTTTAGAAGGAAAGGAATTGTTTTGACAATTTTTTACTTTCCCAACCAATAACAACATCAAATTGTTATGGTCTCTTATAAATGATAGTTCAATATAAAATATAAAATATAAAGTATTACAAAATTCAACGAATATAATTTCTTTACTCTCACCTGTTTTCGTCTTGACCTTGTAAGTTGGGCATTTTAAAGTTTTGCAAACAACCAAGTCACTTATAAATGATAGTTCAATATAAAATATAAAGTATTACAAATTTCATTAAGTTCAATTTCTATACTCACATATATCCATAGAGATTTTATATCGATAAGGGAAATTAGAAATATTATTACTTCACTAATATTCTAGATGATAAATTTTCTAGGATAAAAAAAGTTCATTTTGTTTCAAATGCTCATTGAAAAATTCAAAGTAAAGCATCTACAGTAGCTTGAGCATTTAAAATAATGCAAACATATGAGTTCATCACTTACAAGGATCAATCATATCCCATTTACTATGATCAAGGTTCCACTCAATTCCCTTGCTACTTAATGAAAAAGTTCTAGTAGCACATACATGTGCAACAAGGATGCATGCAACCATAATCATGTGAAATGACTTTCCAAAAGATCAACATCACATGGACAACACATCTAACTATATTCAAGATAATTCATTGAATCTATCATCGCATCTCCTTTCTCCCAAAGGAAACCTAAACATTCTCCAAACCTCATTGTCCAAATTAATGACTTCTTTATTCTTATGTGATTCTTCAAGCAAGTTCTTTTTTCTACGACATTGACCTTCCACTAGGATTTTCATCCTTGGTGTACTATCAACAACGTTCATGATGATTGTTCTAGTGAGCTAGATAAATATTCTTTAGAGAAGGCAACCATCTTCTCTAGTTGCCCCATTCACTCTTTGAAGTCAGTGAAATCAGCATATACTAACACAAAATTTCTTATGTTCGGACCCCATTAATTCTTCAAAAATATAACACTTATCTTAGCTTCAAGATCGTCACCATTGATTTCTTGATGGAGAGACTATATTCTTTCTTTCCACCTCTTATTTGTATTTAATAGAATTTGGCAAATTTTCCAAATTTTCCAAATATTTGCATTTATGATGACCTACATATTAGCCTATTTCATAGTCTAGAATCCTACTATTTTCATGAGAGTGGAAGATGTATGATTAACGATTTTCATTGATTTTTTAACAGAACTATTTCTTTTTATGTATTTGTAATATTATATATAAATGCGTTGATTTATGATATCATTTAAACATTATTTATATTACTTTAAAATAATTATCAATCGCATAAGTCATTAATTTTTGAACATTAGAAATTGAGCCTCTTCTATTAAAAAAAAAAAATCCCTTACATATGAAGAAATTAAGTAATCCCAGAATGAAGATAATGACAACAAAGTGTAAAAAAACACTGACAACAGACTCTTGGTTGCACAGAATTAAAATCACACTATTACTTTATTTGCATAAAACTAATTACAAGAAGTAAACAGAGCTGCTTATGAAAGCAATGTCAATGCAACAGAAGAAACACAATGAAAAAGGAATAAGTTTCTATTCCACCGTTGAAAAATTCCTACGTAAGCAGAAGAAATTGCTGAACAAAAATCTAAATCCAAACTGGAAACTGCAAAAGCGCAGTCAATTACAAACAACATATGCACAAGAACTTCAAAAATTTAAGGCAATTATTGTTGATTCTTCACTAGATATAGAAATAATTAAAAATATCTCTAGGTGGGGACGTAAATTTTACAAGCACCTTGTTGTATATACATGTAAAGGAATCATTCAATTTCATTATGCTATATAATTGCAATGTTCCTATTACTCTTATGGACATTTTTCTGAAAAGGTTTTGTGATTCTCAATATCATATATTTCTTCCATTTGAAATTCATAATGACTCCAGACACTTTCCTTTTACAACTCTACAACTCATATGCTTCCCTTTATTGCTCATTGCCCATCTAAACTTACACAAGAACTACACTATCTAAACCTACACAAGAACTCCACTATGTTGGTCTCTTTATGTTAGTCTCTTTCTCGATCAGCTTTTCCAACCCTTCCTTTACAAGATACTAAATAAACATCATTATACAATTTTTTAAGATACTATGCCTATGTATTAATTATAATATTAAAAAAAAAACTGAGTTCATAGACGTATTACTCCCCCAAAAAAAGGAATGTGAAGCAAAATTAGAAATCTATGACCATAAGTTTAACAAATCCAAATGAATAAATAAACAATTTCATACAAGAATGGTATAATTGACATAGAATGATACAATTGATATAAATAAAAGGACCCAACAAAATGGCGAGGTTGGTATAAGGAGAGACACTTTTACCATCATTCCAGGAAGTGGATTGACTGCAACCAATTCTCTCACATTTCCTTTCGACCAAGCATCAGTCCATTTCCTTGAATGTTCCTCTCCTTTGTTCATTCCCTTATCGACCTCCAGATATGAAGTCCCCTCAAAAGAGTTCAATGTCATGATGCCTACAAGGTATCTTATGATTTTTTTTAATAAAAAACACATAACCCATCAGTATATAGAGGCCATGATACGTATTGTGTACTAAACATATAAATTTATCAAGCAAGCATGGTGGCCTACGTATCCAAACACTATAAAGAAAAGGCTTTATAGAAACTAAAAGCAAAACCTGGCCTCTTCTTTATCACTGCAGGCGTGACACGGCGCATCCCCTTTTAAGTGCAAGCTTATGATTACAAATTGCTTCCCTTAGCATCACCAGTAATCTTTGCAAGAACATTGTCCTCCTTCAAAATGGTGAAATCGGTTTGCATCTCTTACAACGATTTGCCTTGCAACAATTTTGGAGATAAACTTGGTTGCAGTGTGACAGTCAACACATACTCGAAGGTTTTTGACAACTCTGATAGTTGATCGAGGGGGCGTGTTCAACAATCCAAATGCAATTGCCAACTTCTCACTATGGTGGCAGAGGAATAATTCTTTTTCTTCCTCTTCCACATCATTCAGTACATATCTTGAGTCTGGAAGATAACCTGCCACCTTCATTTCCCGGGACAATTTCTCCAACTCTGCATATATCTCCTGTGTTTGTGGATGTGATCTATCCCCTACACTAAAAGCCTCTACCATTTTGTGACCTTCAATCCAACTACATCCAGGTATCTTTTTCATTTCTTTATCTTCCATTAGTCTCCTTACCATTTGAACTTCACCCCACATCCCCACTTCTGCATAAATGTTGGACAAAAGAACAAAAGTTGAAGTGTTTTTAGGATCCAACTCAAACAGACGAGTTGCTGTAAATATTCCTAACTCTATATTCTTATATGTTCTACAGGCACTAAGCAAACATGTCCACACAACCACCACAGGTTTAGATGGCATTTTAATGATAAAGTTTACAGTTTCTTCGAGATAGCCAGCACGGCCAAGAAGGTCAACCATACACACATAATGGTCGATTGTAGATGCGATGCAGTAAGAATCATTCATATCATTGAAGTAGTTACATCCCTCACTCACTAAACCTGCATGACTGCAAGCTAATAAAATACAAGCAAAACTTACATGGTCAGGGTATGTCCCAGATTGTTTCATTAATTCAAAGAGTTTGATAGCATCATTACAAAAGCCGTTTTGCGCATATCCTGCGATCATTGCAGTCCATGAGATCAAATTTCTTTGAGGCATCTTGTCAAACAGATCACGAGCCCTACTTACGCTTCCACATTTTGCATACATATCTAAAAGGGCACTTGCAACTACAATATCCGACAGGAAACCATTTTCAACAATGCTTTGATGGATATCCGTGCCCTGTTCCAAAGCTCCCATCTTGGCACATGCCGGGAGGATGCTGATAAAAGTTGTGGAATCTGCATTTACAGCTTCCAAATGCATTAGTTTAAAAGTTTCTAAGGCTTTTTCAGCAAATCCACTTTGTGTATATCCTGAAATCATCGCATTCCATGATACCACATCTCTTTTACGCATTCTGTCAAACAATTGGCGTGCCTTCTCTATGCTTCCACATTTTGCATACATATCTACCAGAGCATTTGGGACTGAAACATCTGCCAGACATCCATTTTCAATTATGCTTTGATGGATGCTCATGCCCTTTTCCAAAGCTCCCATTTTGCCACAAGCTGGTAGGATGCTGGAAAATGTTGTGTAGTTTGGTTCTACACCTACCAATTGCATTTGCTTGAAAGTTTCCAGTGCTTTCTCAACAAAACCATTTTTCGCATATCCTGCAATCATAGCATTCCATGAGATCACATCCTTTTGAGGCATTTCTTCGAAGAATCTTAGAGCCTTGTCGAGAAGACCACTTTGTGCATATCCTGCAATCATCGCAGTCCACGAGATGACGTTTCTCTGAGGCATCTCCTTGAAAAGCTTCAAAGCCTCGTCAAGAGCACCATTTTGTGCATATCCTGCAACCATCGCATTCCATGAGATCACATTTCGATCAGAAATTCCATCAAATAGTGCTCGTGCAATGTGTATTCTCCCACATTTTGCATACATGTCTACCAGGGCACTTGCAACCACAACATCCGACAAAAGTCCGCTTTCAATTACGCGTCGATGGATGTCCATACCGTATTCTAAAGCTCCCGTTTTCGCACAAGCTGGGAGAATTGTCGCGAAGGTTGAGGGAATTGGTTTTGCACATGCCAATTGCATTTGCTTAACAAACTCCATGGCCTTTTCAACAAACCCCTCTTGTGCATATCCTGCGATTATTACATTCCACGACCCTACATCTCTTTGAGGCATGTTATCAAACAGTTCGCGCGCCTTGAGTATGTCTCCACATTTTGCATACATGTCAATCAGGGCACTAACAACTACAACGTCCGACAACAATCCCCTTTCCACTATGCTTTGATGGATGTCCATACCCTGTTTCAAATCCCTTATTTTGGCACAGGCGGGGAGGGCGCTGGCAAAGGTGAACCGATCAGGTTGAGCACCTGCTCGTTGCATTTGGTGAAACAGTGTTAATGCCTCGTGAGGATACCCATCTCTTCTATAAGCTGCAATCAAAATATTCCACGAGATCACGTCTCGATCTGTCAATTCGTCAAACACTTTTCGAGCATCAACCAAACTACCGCACTTGACATACACGTTAATAAGATTATTTTGAAAAAATGTGCACGCAGCAAATTCAAATCCCATATGGGTCATGTGACAATGGATTCGTTTGCTCTCTGAAAGGGCATTGTTAGAAATGCAGGCCTGCAATAGTTTAAGATATGTCGAAAATTCTACATTTGGGTTTTGTGTAGTGAGAAGAATGTGCAAGGCTTCCTTCAATCGACTCTCGCTACATAACCTTGGGAGACTTAGATTGGCAGTGGATAGAAATGGCATTGGCAATGTATGATTATAGTTGAACACTTGGAGCTGTACATCGCTGTTGAATGTGCTTGTGCCACAATAGTAATAATACAGTGTTCCCTTCTTTATTCTCGCAAGTAGTTTCATGGACATCTGTTTATTTCTCCGGATGTGAATGGCATCGTGCAAGCAAGTAAATATTGACAGAGAAATGGAGCGAAGAAAGCCCTGTTGTGTATAATTCCACTTCCGAAGATGCCAAGAAAATCTTACAGCATTTATTGTTTCAGGTTTGAACAAATGTCTAGATACGGAAACATAAGAATACTACTGAAAATGGCATATTTCATATTTATTTAGCTTTTTATCTTTTATCTTTATTTTATTCAATTATCGCTCATGTAATATAAAAGTTTTGTAAAAGTTAAATTTATGTATGTATGATAATTAATGTCGATAGGCATTACAATGGTAGAAAGGGCAGAGTATTACAATGGTAGAAAGGGCAGAGTATTACAATGGTAGAAATGGTAGAGTATGATGGTGCGAGTGTGTTAATGCTAACAATTATAATTTTAGCTTAAATTTGACAAACATTTGTGCGTCAAAATTTCAATATTTATTATAAACATAGTATGCTTTTAGTGATCTCTGATAGACAAAACTATTACAGCAGATATGAACAATAATAGATATCCTTACTTGGATAACCAATGAACCAGAGATGTAGAATTGTTCTTCAAATGGTGATCGTTGAGTCTTTAACTTCAGTCTACAATGAAGATAGAATATCTTTCAATGAAGATTGCTTAGAATATGTACTGCAGAGGAAATATGTTGATTATCTTTCAATGGAGAATGTTGAGAGTTATCCTGCAAGGAGAGTATGCAAATCACTGGGACTTGTAATGTCGTATATTGATATTGTCCCCAATGATCTGCATGGACATTTATACATTTGTGAAAGGCCATGCCACTGTAGAGTCATGACTCTACATGGCCTTTGGCCACGTAGGGTCATGCCTCTATAGAGGCATAACTAACCATCTGTTAGTTTGAGTAAACTAATTTATATATCAACAACACCACAATTTATGCAACTAGTGCCAGAACACAAGGCCCTTGATAACATATATATCATAATGTCTGTCGATAGTAATATTGAATGATAATAATCTAAATGTGTGTGTGTGTGTGCGCGCGCGCGTGTAAGTATACGTCTGAAGAATGGGATTCACATATCACAATTTATAAGTACTTCTATTGATGCTATACATCAAGACTCCCTCTTAGCAAGGGAGAAGTAATACACCTTTTAATAGATTTTAGAATGAAATATCTGAACACATTATCTAATCTTAACACTCTAAAATAGTGACTAGTCAAATAATTAAAATCACCATACTATGAACACTATCATAACATATATTATGATCTCTAATTGTCCGAAACATTATCTAGAGTAATCATGATGGATTCATTATCAATGATCTCCAATTGTCCGAAACAATATCTAGAGTTTTTCATGATAACAGGCCTATCATTTGCAAGATTGTCACCTTACAAACAATTACCTTTTGAATATATATGTCTATGACAGATCGTCACCTTTCATTACATATCTAATGCAACTAAACAAGAATAGAAGCATAAACTCATATGAATTGAAAATTTAAATTCAATATTCAACATTACAATTTAATCATACCAAGTTTTCCTTTAAAGTATTCCAACTTCACTTTAGCAAGAGGCTTAGTAAAGATATTTGTTGTTTGCTCATTAGTACTGATGTACTTCAGTTGAATGACTCCTTGATCCACCATATCTCTAATGTAGTGATAAGGAATTTCAATATGTTTGGAACGATTGTGAAAAACTAGATTAGATGAAAGCTTGATGCAACTTTGATTATCACAATGAATCATAGTGGGCTTCAAAGGTCTTTTGAACAAATCAACTAGCAACTTTTGTAGCCATACTGCTTCTTTAGCACCCAAGGAAGAGGCAATGTATTCTGCTTCAGTAGAACTTAATGCAACTGAAGATTGTTTTGTGTTGAACCAAGAAACCATTCCAGATCCTAGACTGAAGCAACATCTAGAAGTACTCTTATGTTCAATAGGGCTACCTGCCCAATCAGAATCAGAATATCCATGAAGTTTGATGTTTACTTGATCATATTTGATTCTCATGCCAATAGTACCTTTTAGATATCTCAAAATGTATTTAGTTGCATGTAGATGTATCTTCTTTAGTGCACACATAAACTGACTCAAGGTGTTAGTTGCATAACATATGTCAGGAAGAGTATTCACCAAATATATTAAAGATCTGATGATCTGCATATAGTAAGTAGAATTTGTAGATTCTGATTTGATCATATCGTCCTTCAACTTGTGTAGATTGACTTCCATAAGAGTAGAAGCTGGTTTACATTCCATCATTCCAAATTTGTTAAAATATCAATTATATATTTTTCTTGATTCAAAAAATGTAGTTATCCTTTTGCCAGACTTCCAATCCAAGGAAGTAGTGTAGAATACCTAAATATTTCATATCAAACTCTGTTGTGAGTTCTTGTATGCATTTCTTTATGAGATGTTCTTCACCTTCAACATATATCACAAGAATAATCATATCATCACCATCTATTTTGAAGTATAAGTTAGGATTAGCTTCATTTTTAGAATATCCTAACTTCATTAGATAGTTGTCTATCCTTTCATACCATGCTCTGTGAGCCTATTTGAGACCATATAGTTCTTTTTTTAATTTACAAATGTGAGTTTTGCTGTCATGAGTGCAAAATCCTTCTAGTTGCTCAGTATAAACTTCTTCTTCAATTTTGCTATTTAGGAATGTTGTTTTGACATCCATTTGATGAACTTTCCATCCTTTAGTTGTTGTGATAGCTAAGATGGTTCTAACTAAAGTGTATCTAACAACTGGCACAAATGTTTCTTCATAATTGATGCATTCTTTCTATGAGAAACCTTGTGCTACAAATCTGGCTTTGTATTTTTCAATGTTACCATCAGATGCATGCTTAATTTTAAACAATCATTTAGAAGAAACAACTAATTTATTTTTAGGCCTGAGTACAACATCCCATACATCATTTTTTAGTATGGAATTATACTCTTCAATCATTGCTTCTTTCTAGGGTTGACTTGATAGTGCTTCTTTAACATTTGAAGGTTTTGTTTGTATAAGTTTAGTTAATAATGCAACATAACATGACTGATTTCTTGTTCTTTTACTTAGATTGAATCACTGAACATTAGGTTCAACTTGATTTTCTTCTATCATTTTCCTAGCCCAAAGCAGCCTCTTTTTATTGTTTACATTTTCAGAATCTTCAGGATTAGATGTAGTGGTAGAAGATGGTTCAATATCATTCTCCCTCTCAATTTTTGTTGGGTGATTTTCATCTACTTCAAGAATAGGTTCTGTAAGAGATTCATCATTATTTCTAGATATATTAAAGGTGATATCTTCCTCAAATTTCACATCTCTACTAATCTCAATTGTTCTTTGACTTGGAACAAAAACCTTGTAGCCTTTAGTTGTTTCACTATATCTAATGAGTATTCCCTTCTTTCCGAATGGTTCTAGTTTTGTTCTTTTCTCTTTAGGAATGTGAATATAAACATGACATCCAAATATTCTTAGATGACTTAGATCTAGTTTAATACCCATAAATATGTCTTCAAGAGTGGTGTTCTCTAATATTGAGTGTAGACATCTATTTTGAATGTAGACTGCAGTGTTAGATGCTTCAGCCCAGAAGGAAGTATGAAGATTTTGGTTGTGCATCATTGCTCTAGCTGATTCGACAATTGATCTATTTTTATGTTCTTCAATTCCATTTTGTTAGGGATTATATGGTACAGAAAACTCCCTCTTAATCCCAACAACAATGCAAAAGTTTTTGAAAATTTAGAGATGTATTCACCTCCATTGTCTAACCTTAGTATTTTTATTTTTTGTCTTGACTGATTTTCTACTAGGGCTTTGAATTCTTTGAATTTTGATAATAATTCAACTAATTCTTTCTATTTTAGAAAGTAGATCCAAGTTCTTCTAGAGTATTCATCAATAAAAGTTACATAAAAGAGACACCCATTAAGAGAAGGGACAAACATAGGACCACAAAGGTCAGTGTGAATCAGTTCAAGAATGGATTTTGATTTGTGAAATTTTTTAGGAAATGAAATTGCTTTGTGTTTTTTCCTAAGGCACATCCTTTGCAAATGCTTAAGTGATCAATTTTGAGACTAGGTAAACATTTTATAATTTTTTCTATAGATGATAATGCACGATAGTGAAGGTGACCTAGTCTCCTCTACCAAATTTGGGTAGAATTTGATGTTTCATGACTTAAATCTAAGTTTTGATTGTTATATAATTTATATAGACTTCCATCTCTAAATCCAATAGAAATGGCTTTCTTGATATTAGAGTTCTTTGGTCGAGATAGAACTTTTTCCTCTTGAAAAGTTATTCTGAATCCTTGATCAACAAGACCAAAAATAGAGACCATATTTCTTTTTATTCCAGGTACGTATAAAACATTTTTGAGTTGGACAATAATTTATGAATTTAAATAAATTGAGCAGGAACCAATACCTTTGACAGGGTGAGTGGAGTTATCTCCAATGGTAACTTCTTATGAGAAGTGTTTTGAGAAGTTTTCAAATTTGTCTCTAAAACTGGTTATGTGCCAAGATGCTCCACTATTTATGATTTAAGTGTTGTTGTTTGAGTTTAATTCCCTTGAAAGAGCTAAATAAAATGCATGGTTTTCTTTTTCTTCTTTCTCTACTTCCTCTTCTTTGATTTTTGCTAGGGCTGCTTGAATTCTCTTTCGTTCAGGGAAAAAGTTATGAGAGTGACCAATTTTATCACATTTGTAACATCTAACTTTGGACCAATCATGTTTCTTATATGATATGTCAATTTCCCTCCTATTATGTTTGAATTTTCTTTTCTTATTTGAATTTGCATTAAGAGTTTGAATGTCTCCCTCTTGATTTATACTTAGTCCTCTTGGGACTAATCTTGATTCTTCTTGTGTGCATTCATTTTTTAGTAATTCAAATTTAGGAAGCTCAAGTTGAGCGCTTAGGTCTTGAATAAATGTTTCCCAAGATAGAGGAAGTCCTCTTAATGTTATCATGCTAAGTTCTTTGTCATTAACTTGATTTTTCATTATTGCAAGTTGATCTTTTAATTCAAAAATCCTTAGAAAATAGGATGTAATAGATTCTCCATTTTTCATCTTTATATATAGTAGATATTGTTTTAGGGTTAACAATCTACTAGTATTGTTGATTTCAAATGTATCTCTAATAGTAGAGAACATCTCAAATGCAATCTTGAGACTAGATATGGATGGAAGAATATGATTTTTTATAGAATCTATTATAATTTTCATTGTCTTATTATTGTGTCTTTTCCATGTCATTTTATATGGATCATTTTCAAGCATGGATTTGTTTGTTTCTATATACTCCTCTAATTCCATTTCCCTTAATCTTATCATGACTTGAATTTTCCATGATGAAAAATTTGATGCTCCCTCAAGTCTATCCTCTAGCGTTACATGATTCACCATTTTGATTTTAGGATATAATTTAAATTTGATAAATCTAAGACTTTAGATTTTAATTCTGAGTAATAGAGTTTCTTATCAGAATGGCTTTGATACCATGTTATTTTAGTGATCTCTAATAGACAAAACTATTACAATAGATATGAACAATAATAGATATCCTTACTTGAATAACCATTGAACCAGAGATGCAGAATTGTTCTTCAAATGGTGATCACTGAGTCTTTAACTTTACTCTACAATGAAGATAGAATATATTTCAATGAAGATTGTTGAGAATATGTACCATAGAGGGAATATGTTGACCATCCTTCAATGGAGAATGTTGAGAGTTATCCTACAAGGAGAGTATGCAGATCATTGGGACTTGTAATGTCGTATATTGATATTGTCCCCAACGATCTGCATGAACATTTATACATTTGTGAAAGGCCATGCCCCCATAGAGTCATGACTCTACATGGCCTTTGGCCATGTAGGGTCATGCCTATACGAAGGCATAACTAACGATCTGTTAATTTGAGTAAACAAATTTATATATCAACAACACCACAGTTTATGCAAGTGGCACCAAAAGACAAGGCCCTCGATAACATATATATCATAATGTCTGCTGATAGTAATATTGAATGATAATAATCCAAATGTGTACACACACACACACATGTAAGCATACATCTGAAGAACATGATTCACATATCACGATTTATAATTACTTCTACTAATGCTATACATCAACATTATATACTTCTCAAAAATAATTTAATAAATACCACATAGAAAAAAAAGATATTAGTTGCTAAAATCATAAGTTATGAAAACTTTTTGTTAGAAATTAAAGTGAAAACCAAATATAAATACAATAGAATATAAACATTTTTTATTGCAATGAATTAAATTTTAACTATTCTATAATTGATATCTATCAACATTTCTTTAGATAGATTTATTTAAGATATCTATACTAGTTTTTAATTAGTTTTCATATATCATCTTATTGTGATTGATAGTGTAACAACTATTCATTATTAATTTTTTAATTTTTCAATTTTTTTTTTTGTCAAATACTTTCTTAAATGATCAATCATCTTCTTTGTTATTATAATTGTTATTTTAAATATGTAGGCTTGCTTTACATAGGATAAACTTACACATAATGATAAATCTCTAAATGTGAACCTAAACTTCAAATGTCATTCAAGATGGTGATGCCTACATATAGAAATCAAAGACAATTAATACTTAAGTAGAAATACTTCAATTACCCCACATGTATAGGCTCTTCAATCTCATTTGTTAAACGAGCTTATAATTCTAATTAAACCACATATAACAATACAATGATAGAAAATGTGTTATATTCAAATATTAGTTCCATGTCGACAATAGTGCATGATCACACATCAAAGCACAGAGTGATGACCTATGCATACATCGCATGTATACCCATGATGTCATATGCGATGTAAAAACATTGTACTTTATGATTGAGATGTACTTAAGGGCTCATATGTTAGAAACTATGAAAGAGGAAATATCTATGTGGCAACTTTGCAACTACTTCCTTTTTCACTTAGAGATGCATATTATGTACATGTGTTGTATACATTAGATAATTATCTTTTTTCTCAATGAACATTATTAGCTTTGTGGTAATTAAACGAGCACCATGCACTACTTGTGTCATCACCAACAAGATGAAGGTATAACTTGACAGAAAACACAAGCAACCCTTTTAAAGATGTATTTAGCTCTCTAATTATCTATGTTATTGTGTAAATGGATACATATCATAATCTAGATATCTTATGGTCTTAACCTTGATCCAGGAGTAATTTTTATCAAGAAGTCACTTGGACATATTTAATTATGAAACCTTGAGAATAATTTATTATTAGGCACAACACAAACACACATACATTAATTTTAATTTACCAATGCTAGTAAAAAATCCTTGAGATTGATAAATCTTGGCATCCACTATCTATGAGCCACTAGAAAAGAAAAGGCCTTTCCAAATCCTATAAAATTAGGTAGCTCTTCTAAAATCTATCACCTATAAGTTATTAGTAAAGGTTGGATAACCTTATAATGCTACCAAATACATCTTTTGGCAAATCAAGCTCTGCAACTCCTATGTTAGACTAATAATAATCTTATGTATAATTGGATCACAATTTTACAATTTTGTTGATCACAACCATGAACACTAACCAATCATATTGGAGGAATATGGACTTTTTCTAAGAAACTTAGAGCAACCATGAACTCGTAATATGGAATCACCCAAATATCAAAACTACACTATACATGATATGACAAGATTATGGCACAACTGTTGGTCTTCCTCCTTTTATGGTGCAAGGAGGGAGATGAATAGCTAGGGCTAGAGGCACACCTAACTATCCAACCACCTTGCTGAGTAAACACAATAGAAGAAAACACACAAATAAAAACATTGAGGAGAGAGAGAGTAAACACAATAGAAGAAAACACAAAAATAAAAACATTGAGGAGAGAGAGAACAAAACACTTTTATATATTGTTCAATATATCAACATGTATGCCTAAATGTAAGGTCTTCTGGGTTACAACTAGATACAAAACATAATTTCAAGATCTACAATCTAGTTTCAAATTCACAATTTAAGAAACATGGCTCAGACTCCTCTAAGTCTCATTCCCTAAATTAAACTAAATACCTCTACTTATACTTTCCAAAATGGATCATAGAAGATTCTAGAACATTACATAATAGAAATGATGACCTCAAAATAGTTTATACTCATCCCAAGAGAAGATCCTATAATTAAATTCATGATCCATATTAAATACAATAGTAAGCTCAAACTAAGAACCAAACACAAAAAAATTAGTCAAAAAAGGACTTGAACATCAATAGGATAATAGGTTCACTCGACGCATAAAGAAACACTTGGTTAGCATTGAATAACTTGATCAACACTGAAGAAACTCGGCCAATACTGAAGAAACTTGATCAACACTAAAGAAACTTGGTCGACACTAGAATAACTCGGTTAACACTGGAGAAACTCGATCAACACTAGAAAAACTCGGTTCAAACCAAAGGAACTCAGTTGACACTGGAAAGCTTGGTTAGCACTGTAGAAGTTGGTTAGAACTACTAGAATAACAAAAAAGACCAAGATTACAATGCAACCCAAGATACTCTTGCATCATTTTATCAACTTTGCTAGCTCAAGTGGTTGGGATTTTTAAATGAGGTGATCAAAGCTCTAAGAAAACCTCATAAAGGGATAAGGCTTTTATATGTTTATGATCTCTAGGTTCACACAAAATGCAAGTAGAGAATAGACAAATAGTTTATACCCTTGAGTCAATATAAAAATACTTAGTTTCATTCATGATTACAAAGCTTACTTAATGGTGCAAGAAGAGAGTGTACATCAATGAAGGACCCCAAACATGAAAAATAAATGAATTGACACTTTCAAGATGAAATATTCCTAAATGAGTAATAATGCATTTGGTTATGAACTTGATAGAGATAGTGTGAGAATTTTATAGTACACTGGTCTTCGACTAACATAGGTTACAAAATTATTTTCAGTGCAATCATAGACAAGATAATTTAATAAGTTAGCATTTAAATATATGGACTAGAATTGAAAATATTTTTATACCTCACACATTCTCCTTAAGATAGGGAAACAAAGTTCTATGCAATCACATATTTTATTCATTTCTCCACATTCACTCAAGTTTCAAATCACATTCATCTAAACAATTCCATATTCTCTTCAACACCTATGCAACTTTCCTTAGTTCATTTTCTTGAATGTGATTAAATTTGTTTAGTTTTTAAACATTTTCTTGCCTAAATATCCATAGTTTCAAATTTTTGTAGATCACATTTCCTAAGCACATTGTCTTTAATTACCATAATAAGAGGAGTCTTTGGGTGCATATTCTCTACATTATGTCCACTTTTATCTATCTATAAAGTGAGTTTTCTTCTCTTGCAAGACACGCATTTGGTTTAATCAATCACACATTCATCAAAACTTAATTAAATTTGTTAAACAACAAATCATTTGTTCTTAGTTTGCAATGCATTCACCTTTCATTACTTATAATTCCTAAACTAAAGATAAGAAAAATTTATCAACATGAAGTATGATGTGGGTTCAATAGGTGTCATATATGTGTACATGAAATTTGTTCAAAATTGAAATAAAAATTACCAAATAAAACAAAAATGACTAGAAAAAAAAGCTCAAAAAAGGATATCATTTAGAAAAATTGAAGTGTGTCAAACCTCCATTGCATATATTTTCTTGAAACATGATGTTTACTCACAAAATTTTGGTAGCGTAGCTTGATGCTCAAGTTCCAAATTGGTGAGTTATGAGAAAAAAAAACTCATGGTAGTTTGGTTGCATTCAAATGTGATTAGAATATATATAATATGTCCCTAGGGGTCCTGCGAGCTCTAGGAGTTTATACGTTGTCATGGAATGAGTTGAAAGGTGTCATAGGTGTTATAATTCTTTAGAATAATTGAGAGGGGCGGGGCGGGGGGGGGGGGGGGGGGGCGGCAATTAGTTATCCAAGGTCCAAATGCCCTAATAATACTTTTTCTCTAGTTTTAATGAATCCATACTCTTTTCATCCATCTAAACTTAAATCAACCATATTAGCAAGTTACAGTAAATTAACATGCAAAGATACAACATGCAAGATCAACACATGACACAATAATTTACGTGGAAACCCAATTTGGGAAAAACCACCAGTAACATGCTACTTGATTCTCACTCTTCTAAAATGATGCCCTGTTAAAGGCTTACAACACACTGTTAAATGTGACCTTGTTAGAGGATTTTACCAAACTGTTAGGAATGGGCCTGGTTAAAGGACTTTAGAATATTCACTTGGAATGTCACCCTGTTAAAGGATTTATCTCATGGCTATCAAACCAACCTAAGTCCATAGGATTTAAACTAACTATTACAATTGCTAGAAAGTAACGATAATGGCCTTTTGATCTGATATAACTTACAACATACTTTGCAAATTTTAGATCACACTTTCAGTTCAATCCTTATGCTTGGCTTCAATCACTTCAGCTCTGATTGCTTGTCTTCCTCTCAAGCTTCATCTCCTTGAGTCTTCTTACTCATCATACCAATGCATCCATATCTGGGATCTTCTTATTGAAATAGAGTAACTATACTCTCTTTCCTCCTTAGCACCTCCTTCAACATTTTATGCTTTCATGCTTGACCACCTCTCTCTTTTTTCTTCATGAACTTATGACTCCTTTAAATTGAAATCTAATTTTCCTTTATCACTCAATTCTCCCTCTCCAATTTTAGGGTTTCAAATGGATTAGGTAGGATACAATGTATCTACCTCATATCTTGTTCTCATCTAGAAACTTCATCAGTTGCATCTTTAAAAATGTTCTACATGGTGTTCTGTGCCACCAGCTCATCATTCTCATCTTCCATTTAATTCACAAAATTCTAGATAACAACCTTGTTGGCTTAACTCTAGCAAATCTTCGATTTTCAAAATAATGCAGCAACTCGGCATTACTGATTTACTGGTGCTTGGCATCTTTGTGTTACTCAGCACTATTGGTTTTACTGATGCTCGACACCTCTGTGTTACTCGACACTATTGGTTTTACTAGTGCTCAGCACCTCTATGTTACTTGGCACTATTGGTTTTACTAGTGCTCGGCATCTCTGTGTTACTCGACACTTATATCTACGCGGCACTTGAAGTTTACTCGGCACTTGAAGTTTACTTGACATCTAAAGTTGAACTTGCTCGGCTTCAACTAGGAATCTGTTTGGCACCTACTAGCTTGCTTGGCTCCTTCTCTCTAATGAACTTTAGTTAGGCTTAATAGATGTCTTATCTAAAGCCTTACATCTTTGATATGTTTCAGTGTGCCCATTCTTTGTTTCTTATAGTATGTCATCAAATACACTTTTTCATCAATGGCTTAGCTGATCCTTGTACTTCATTACAACATCATAACTTCAACGTTTCTCTAGGTGTTCTAGTTACATCTTATTGGCTGCCTCCTTCTTGACAATCAACTAATTGATAGTATTTGGATCCCTAAAGCAATTGTCATTCCTACAAGTAGCAAGTTTGACATCAATGACAAAACAATGATTGAGAACATTCTTTACCAGTTCTATATGATCATTCCAACAACTTTCCTCATGATCTTTTCAATCATTTCCAAAAATTTCCCTCTTTGGCATTGATGGCAAAACTAAACTGATCAATTGATCAACTTAGTTACCACCAAGATTGTATACGGTGTCTACTACTTTTCTTGGCTATTGCATCTTTACTATTGATCTCATTTATCTCCCTCTTTCATATATATATATATATCCCTCTTGCTCTATATTGATCAAGTTTCTGCATATTTCTCCCTCTTTGACATAAATGCCAAAGATGTAGCATCTTTATCATGCTAAATATAAGCTTTGGCTTCTTGTTGTTTCCTCCCTCTGCCACCATGCTTGTGACTGATTTGGAGTTTCTGCTCTTGCTGTTATCCTCTGCATCAATCTGTTGATATTTCAATGATTTGTTCCTGTCGATGCAGGGCAGCTTCCTTGTTGCTTTAAACTACTTGAGTTAGGGGTATTACCCCCAACTTGCCTCTAAGATATTCATAAGAATCCTTGGGTAATGGTTTGGTGAAGATATCTGCAGTTTGTTTCTTTGTGTGAATGTATTCCAACTTCACTTGTTTGTCTTCTACCAATTCTCTTACATAATGATACTTGATTGCAATATGCTTAGTTTTTGCATGCATTATTGGATTTTTGGATATGTTTATAGCACTTGTGTTATCACGATACAATATCATAGGTTTTGTTACCTCTTCTTTCATTCCTTTCAATAGATGTGTGAGCCACACAATGTTTGTGCAATTGACTGCAGTTGCCACATATTCTGACTCTGTAGTGGACTGGGATGTGCATGTTTGTTTCTTGCTAGTCTAGGTAACTAGCCTTTTGCCTAAAAATAATGCACCTCCACTTGTGCTTTTTCTATCATCAATGTTGCCTCCCCAGTCTGCATCTATATATGCATTGAGCTCAATTTTTCATTCTTTTTGTAGTATAGACCAAAGTTATCAGTTCCTTTAAGATATCTCATTATTCTTTTTACTGCTATGAGATGATTTTCTTTAGGATTAACAGAGAATCTAGCCACTATTCCAACTGCTAATGCTATGTCTAGTCTACTATGTACAAAATATTGTAGTTTTCCAATCATAGATCTGTACATTGTTTGATTGACTCCAGTTGATTCATCATTTTTGGACAGCTTATTTCCTATTGCCATTGGTGTGCTGACTGGTTTGGACTCCTCCAATCCAAACATTTTAAGAATCTCTTTGATGTACTTTGATTGTGTCACAAATATACCATGTTTGAGTTGATGTACTTGCAATCCAACAAAAAAATTGATTTCTCCAAACATAGACATCTCAAATTCATGTTTCATTTTGTCAGCAAAGCCTTTGCAAAGCACTTCCTTTCCTCCAAACACTATGTCATCCACAAAGATTTCAAATACAATAATATCCTTTCCTTCTTCTGCTTTGATATACATGTTTTTGTTATCATCAGTTCTTTCAAATCCTATTTGCACTAGGTACTTGGGAAGTCTCTCATACCATGCTCTAGGTGCTTGTTTCAAACCATAGAGTGCTTTATGTAGCTTACAAACCATATCCCTGTTATTCTCATCAACAAATCCTTCTGTTTGTTCAATGTAGACTTCTTCTTCTAGTATACCATTTTAAAAAGCAAATTTTACATCCATCTAATAGACTTTAAAATCTTTATAGGCAGCATATGCAAGTAAAGTTCTTACTCCTTCCATTCTAGCAACAGGGGCAAATGTTTCCCCATAGCCTATTCCTTCTTCTTGAGCATAACCCTTGCATACTAGTCTAGCTTTGTTTCTGGTAATCTCACCATTCTCATCTAACTTGTTTTTGAATACCCACTTGGTGCCAATCACATTCTTGTCAACTAGTCTGGGAACCAAACTCCAGATTTTGTTCTTCTTTATTTGATCAATCTCTTCTTCCATAGCTTTGTACCAGTCATCATCTTGTAATGCACCATATACTATCTTAGGTTCAGATTTGCTGATCAGACATGAATCATATCTTAGTCTGTTACTTGTCATTGGTCTTGCATCTTTGTCACCAATTATCTATTCAGCAGGGTGATGTCTTTTTACATATTTGGATAATCTTGGCTCTGTCCTTATTTCCATGTTTGATCTTTCAAATTCAGGATCACTATGCACTTCATTGTCAGGTTGTTCTTCATCATGTGTACTATCTTCAAAATTAGATTGTGCATTTTCTTCATTCTACAACTCGGCTTCTGAATGCAACTCGACATTCACTGGTTGAGACTTGGTTGAGATTGAAATTTTTTGTTGAGTTTCAATTTTATTGATGACATCCTCATCAACAGGCATTCCTTCATAAGAATACACAAAGGTTTTGTATTCATCCATTCTCTTTGATTCTTCAGCTTGGACTTCTGTGTGCTCATCAAAATTTACATTTGCACTTTCCACAATTTTGTTAGTGTTAGTATTCAAACACTTATATGCCTTACTTCTAGTGGAGTAACCAAGAAATATGCCTTCATCACTTTTTGCATCAAATTTCCCATTTCTAGCATATTTAAGGATAAAGCATTTGCAACCAAACACTTTGAAATGTTTTACATTAGGTGAGTGAACATACCATAATTTGAAAGGTGTTGTATTTGTACCTTTCTTGACTTTTACTCGGTTCAGTGTATGAAAAACTACACTTACAACTTCTCTCCAGTATTTTAGAGCAATAGGCTTTTACGTCATTAATGTTCTGGCACAGTCAATCACAGATCTATTTCTTCTTTCAGCAATTCCATTCTGTGGGGGAGTTCTAGGAGCTGACGTTTATCTTTTGATTCCTTTATCATTACAAAATATCTCGAATTCATTTGATGTGAATTCACCACCTCTGTCTGATCTTAGGCATTTCAAGCTTTTTCCTATTTTCTTTTCAACTCTAGCCACATACCACTTAAACATTTGAAAAACATCAGATTTTTGTTTTAAGAACATAACAGTCATCATCCTGGAATAGTCATCAACAAACAACATGTATTTATCTCCTCTATAGCTTTGTACTTCCATTGGACCACATAAGTCAGTGTGAACTAACTCAAGTACTTATTTAGATGTATAGTTTTTGCTTTTGAAACTTGACTTTGTCATCTTTCCTAGCTGACATTGTTTGCACATGATATTATCAGGCTTCTTCAATTTTGGTAAACCTCTGACTTTCTTCATTTTACTGATGTTGACCAGATTGTCAAAGTTGACATGACATAATCTTCTATGCCATAACCATTCATCATCAAATTTTGCAATAAAACAAGAAACATCATCCATATCAAGGTAAAACAGATTACTCCTTGTTTGATCTCATTTTCCTATCAATTTACCATCAATATCATAGATTTTTGCAGTTTTGTTTCCAAATTCTACTTTGCATCCTATATTGCCTAACTGTGAGACACTCAACAAATTGTAGTTTAATCCTTCAACATAGTATGTATTATCACATGAAATTTGTTCTATGAGCTTAATGGAACCTTTTCTTTTGATTTGACATGGAGCATCATTACCAAATCTAACACTATTTCCATCATAATGAGTAGAGTTAACAAACTTACTTTTGTCTCCTATCATATGATGTGAGCATCCACTGTCTATGATCCACCTGTCATTCTTGTTCATACATGTTACCAGTGCTGTGGGCTCTTCTTCATCAGATTGATCCTTCATGGCTACATAAACAACTTCATCATCATTATCATCAGAATTTTCTTCAACAATATAACATTTCTCACCTTTTTCTTTGTAATCCTTTTTGTCATCATCCCTTCTGAATTTGTTTTTGTTGCCTTCCTTGTAATTCTTTTTCTGTGTACACCTGGCAGCAATATGACCTACTTCATTGCAATTGAAACAAATGATAGGCATCTTACAGGTAGATTCAACATTCTCTAGTTTGTAGTTGTCAAAATTAGATAACTCAAATGCAGTGAGTCTACCTATTATGCCTTCAAAACTTAGATTGCTTCCTGGTACACATCTTAGCTCTTGTATAGCTGATACTCTAATAGCATAGATAGGGAGCAAGGTTCTTAAGAATTTACTATTAACAGTATCTTCATCCAATTGACCACTCAAGCATCTTATTGCACTTACCACTTCTTTTATTCTTGCGCTATATTGAGCAACATTCTCATTTTTCTCCATTTTCATATCATCAAACTTTCCTCTGAGACTTTCTCTTTTTGCTCTTTGTACATTCTGATCACCTCCATAGATGCCTGATAGGGCTTTCCACATTTTGAATGTGGTATCACATCCTTTGATATCATCAAATTCAGCATAGTTGAGTGCAGAGGCAATTTCCAGCATTGTCTGATTGTGTTCCTGCTTGTTTTTCATGTCTTCTGCAGTAAGAGTACTTGTTGGATCTACATGTTCAGTGACAATTGAGTTTTGGGCATAATCTCCTATGGATCCAAGATGTAGCTTCATCAAGCTTTGCCATGCAACAAAGTTGTCTTTGTTGAGCTTGAGAACTTCTCTCTTAGGCATTTTGATAATTTCTGCTTATAGTCCCTTTAAACTGAATCAATAGTCTCGCTCTGATACCAATTGTTATAATTCTTTAGAATAACTGAGAGGGGGGGGGGGGGGGGGGGGGTGAATCAGTTATCCAAGGTCCAAATGCCCTAATAATACTTTTTCTCTAGTTTTAATGAATCCATACACTTTTCATCCATCCAAACTTAAATCAACCATATTAACAAGTTATAGTAAATCAACATGCAAAGATAAAACATGCAAGATCAACACATGACACAATGATTTACGTGGAAACCCAATTTGGGAAAAACCAATAGTAACATGCTACTTGATTCTCACTCTTCTAAAGTGATGCCCTGTTAAAAGCCTGCCCTATTAAAGGCTTACAACACATTGTTAAATGTGACCTTGTTAGAGGATTTCACCAAACTGTTAGGAATGGGCCTAGTTGAAGGACTTTAGAACATTTACTTGGAATGCCACCCTGTTAAAGGATTTATCTCATGGCTATCAAACCAACCTAAGTCCATAGGATTTAAACTAACTGTTACAATTGCTAGAAAGTAATTATAATGGCCTTTTGATCTGATATAACTTACAACATACTTTGTAGATTTTAGATCACACTTTCAGTTCAATCCTTATGCTTGGCTTCAATCACTTCAGCTCTGACTGCTTGTCTTCCTCTCAAGCTTCGTCTCCTTGAGTCTTCTTACTCATCATACCAATGCATCCATATCTGGGGTCTTCTTATTGAAATAGAGTAACTATACTCTCTTTCCTCCTTAGCACCTCCTTCAGCATTTTATGCTTTCATGCTTGACCACCTCTCTCTTTTTTCTTCATGAACTTATGCCTCCTTTAAATAGACATTTGATTTTCCTTTACCGCTCAATTCTCCCTCTCCAATTTTAGGGTTTCAAATGGATTAGGTAGGATACAATGTATCTACCTCATATCTTGTTCTAATCTAGAAACTTCGTCAGTTGTATCTTTAAAAATGTTCTACATGGTGTTCTGTGCCACTAGCTCATCATTCTTATCTTCCATTTAATTCACAAACTTCTAGATAACAACCTTGTTGGCTTAACTCTGGCGAATCTTTGATTTTCAAAATAATGCAGCAACTCGGCATTATTTATTTACTTGTGCTTGGCATCTCTGTATTACTTGGCACTATTGGTTTTACTGACGCTCAGCACCTTTGTGTTACTCGACACCTCTGTGTTACTCGACACTATTGGTTTTATTGGTGCTCGGCATCTCTGTGTTACTGAGCACTTATATCTGCTCGACACCTAAAGTTTACTCAGCATCTGAAGTTTACTCGGCATCTAAAGTTTACTCAGCATCTGAAGTTGAACTTGCTTAGCTTCAACTAGGAATATGTTTGACACCTACTAGCTTGCTTGGCTCCTTCTCTCTAATGAACTTTAGTTAGGCTTAATAGATGTCTTAGCTAAAGCCTTACATCTTTGATATGTTTCAGTGTGCCCATTCTTTGTTTCTTATAGTATGTCATCAAATACACTTTTTCATCAATGGCTTAGCTGATCCTTGTACTTCATTACAACATCATAACTTCAACATTTCTCTAGGTGTTCTAGTTACATCTTATTGATTGCCTCCTCCTTGACAATCAACTAATTGATAGTATTTGGATCACTAAAGCAATTGTCATTCTTGCAAGTAGCAAGTTTGACATCAATAACAAAACAATGATTGAGAACATTCTTTACCAGTTCCATATGATCATTCCAACAACTTTCCTCATGATCTTTTCAATCATTTCCAACAATAGGGTACCCTATGACCCATTTTGACCCATTCTATGACAACATATGTCCCTAGGAGTTTTAGGACCCCTAGGAGTTCCTATGTTGTCATGAAATGGGTTGAAAGGGGTCATAGGTACCCCTTTATACTCAAGGACATATTATTTCCTCTTAGTGTACGTCTTAAGTCAGTTCATGAAGTGTAAGGGGTACTAATGGCTTCTAATGTTCTATAATGACCTCTTAGGACACACCACATCCCATAAGGATGTAGAAGACACCAAAATATTGTCCTAGAATGTTTAACATGCTCAGAGAGGTCTTAATGTGTCATAATTGGTTCTAAGACCTGTTGTAATGAGTCATAAAGTAATGAGATAGGAAGAGGGAGAGGGAGAGAGAAAGGGACAAGAAAGGAAGAGGGAGAGGGTATGATATAGGAAGAGAGATTGGGGACAAGGTGGAGAGAGAGAGTGTGAGAGATAGACAAGAAGGGAGAGAAATTTGCATTCATAGTGCAATCACACTATATGAAAACACACAAAATAATAATGAGGAGTTTTTTTGTTGAGTTAGGCCCACATTCTATGTTTTGTGTTTCTTTTATGATAGAACAAAGCTTTTCATGGTTTTGGAAGTCACAAAAACACAAAAATCTATCATTTACCTTGACTATTTCAACTGTCAATCAACATTCCAACATATTTGAGGTTAGTGCTTAATATTTTAAATGTTCAATGTGATTATAGAGATCATTTTTGTTTTTATTGACAAGTTTTAATATATCGTTCATAAAAAATATTGTAATTTTCATGTTTGAATGATTTGATGTTTAGAAATCATTATAATTTGTACATTTAACTATTTATCTTGTAGAATTTACTATCATCCCAAGGAAGAAACCAAAAATTAAAACACCAAAAGAGAAGGAGAGAGAATTGGAAAATAAAAGGGATAAAATGAGAGTATTATGTGAAGAAAGAAAATTACAAGTCATTAATGATAATTTATCTTTGGAATAAATAAGAGATAGAAATAAAGATTTATAATTGAAAATACAAAGAGAACAAATGTGACTCTTATGCTCAACTAGATAATTTAATTATGAAGGTACACCATCTTCCAATATTGCAGCCACATCATCTCATGTTGAAGAGACATCTTTTTCTACAGTTGATGGTATATGTACTCCATCATGTCATGTTGAAGGCACAACATCAAAATACCAAGTACATGATATTCCTTCTTTCACATCTTATTGCCAAAGCATGCCATCTTCAAACCTTGAAGGTACACAATTCACCCAAAATAATGTTGATGTTGATAATGTTGAGTCTATTCTAGATATTAGAACACCTCCAACAATTCATTATAGAAATCCAAGATATTTGATTGATATTGATACTAACATTTTGCAATCAATGCTTGAAAAGATTTCAAAGTGTAGTCAAAGAAAAGTTATTCAAATATGGAGATTATTCTTTGAAGAATTCAATATGACAAGAAGATGTCAATTATTTGTTGAAATGATGAGGATTTTAAAATTTAGGCCCATCACAAGGATTCTTGGACTAAGAATAATGGATGAGTCGAACGAAGAAAATAATTAATTGTAAAGAATCTAATAAGTGCATATGAAAAAGTCAATAGTACTTGTCATGCGCCAAAGATAGTAATATCACAAGACACGTACTTACATCAACATTAGTAAGAACCCAAATGAAGAAATCTCAACTCATTAGAAACACAAGAAAATCATTGAAGATAAGTAAAGGTACTCTAATGAGAGCCATTGGAAGGCGTGAAAGAGTGGAAGATCCAACAAAAAATGAGTTATGGACATTTAGTGGTAGACAACTGTGAAAGGATAAAGAAATTACTAAAGCTTTGAAATCATTGATTTAAGTTTTTTGGAAGAATAACACACATGTATCCCCCAATCAAAGAGATTTTCTAAGGAGGGTTGGTAGTCAAATTTGCTATCCACATGTAAACTAGTTTTTAGATTCAACTCAGACTCAATTGTTTGTAAAATTTATTGGTACGTATCCTAAACTAAAAATTAGTCAAAGATATATTGAAATTTTTAAACCATTTATGTGAAGATAAATCATACACATACAAATTTTTGGTATAGGGTACATATTTAATTTTTTAACCATTTTGATGTTTTTAGGCATATATGTGTGTTTTTGCATTCTAAGTTTATTTTGCAGGGTTATAACATAAAGGAGCCACCTGGATCTTCAAGGGAATTTATTTCTACCATCTTATGTGAAATAGGAGATGGTCAAATTTTTTACAGGTTGTCATGCTTGAATGGTACATGGCTGATTTGTGGTGGTTTTCAACATTTATCAACTTGCAAACATATGGATAGTACACATGCAATTGGAAATAAAATTGTAGATTTTGAAAAATATAAGATTGTGACATATGCTCTAAAAAATGGGAAAGATGGCAAACGATGTGATTTAGTGATTGAAAACATTCTAGTATATGAGTTTATGAAGATCTTTTGTGAAAAAATTATTTATGAATATACAAGGTATGCACATAAGGCATGATGTTGAATTTGTAATTCAAGTTGTGCAAGGACACATTTCCACTAGATACCATTGTTTCGGTTGTGGACTTCGTAGTGAACTACACACTACAACTATAAAATGAAGTGTAAGAAAAATATTATACTTCTCAATAGCTTTCCATATTTGTTCATATAACATTCATGCATTCACTTGCAAGTATAGAGGAGGACAAGAATAAATTGAGGGAGTATCCATTTTACATGAGTGATGACTAGTCACATTCTACAAAGTTTGTATAGGGTTTCTTTCAACTATTCTATGGTGATTTGGCTAATAGGGGCATATCATATTGTCAACACATCATTTGGCTAGAAAATTGTGTGTCTCAATTCAAGAATGCATAGATGTTTTATTGGTTGAGTATAATGCATAGTTGCACTAGTATTTAGTATATGTGGAATTTCACAAAGCCTAATCATGGAAAAGGATAGCACGATGGTGTAGGCACATGTATCAAAAGAGCCTTAGCTAGTGAAAAATTAAAGTACAAAGACACACAACATTATCAAATGCAAACAATATCATGAAGTGGTGTAACACTACAATGGGTCTAGGTAAGGAAGGCGAGTCTATAGTTCATAGATTTTTTTGGTTGATAGATAATACTAACATTGCACCATAGGAGGATTGTTGTACATTGGTAGGATTGAGTGAGCTGCACTCTTTTAGAAGCACTAATGCAGGTTCATGGAGTATCCGCACATGACAGATGACATGCTATTGTCTATCATGTGCAAAGGAAGATTGGGATGGATGTGACTAAACTGAAGGGGTGGACAAATGACATTCATGAGTTTTGATTTCAGTCAACACCTATCATCCCCCACAAGCACTAGAAATGGTACAAATGGAATCATCAATTTAATTTGACTAATTATCTTATTTGGTACAACTAGGCAATACATATTTGAATGTGAAATTAATATTTAACTTTGTTACTTTTATTGGTGCTATTTGATGTATTAATGAGCATATTATTTTTCTATCAATGTAGGCCATATATTTGTTGTTATTGCACCTAAAGATAATGAAGAAGGGAAAAATTATTATTTGTGTCATTGTGCTGAGGAAGAAAATAAATTGGATCACTTAGTTACAGATGGTGAAGGTTTAAAATACCCTATAGGTGTAGTGGTTGTAACTGGTACATGGCTTAGATGATACAATATGAAGAACTCTAACTTGTGGTTATTCAAGGATTAGCAAAAAAAGAGGAATATTCTTCATTATTCAAACCTTGACATTGTGTCAAATGACCACTTGATTAAATATGGAGGAAAACCATACAATAAGATTCTTTGGAAGGTTCACGAGTCAAAACACGAGGAAATACTTGAGACAATAAAGGGTAGAGCATATCCGGTTGATTCATTGGATTATATGTAATTACAAAACCATGTCATGTAAATGTTTATATTTCAAAATATTTTGGGCAAGACTAAAATTTTTCTCACAATATACTATATACATTTCTCAAATTAATATTTATACACTACTAAAGTCACTTTTTTTAAAATTAGTGCATCTTGTTTATAATGCTGGACCTAGGTGTTCTCAAGGAGCACTAAGCAATTATGACATAGATTTTAAGAGGGCAATAACTTGAACCTCATGATGGGTATCTAAGATCTGTAAAGTACAAAAGGATGGTGTGGGGCCCCTCTAAGTGTTTATAGACCCATTCTGGGATACTCCACTTTTTTTGGATTTGGTGAGAACATTTCAGTTACCAAAAAAACTTGTAATATCAAGCACTTAAAGGTTGCTAATTGGTGCATATTTTAAACCATTTGTCCTAGGACAATTCTATCAGTTCCATTAGCTCTGTGTGGCCAGGTAGATAGTAGGGGACATCTTATTTTTTTCACCAATCTTTTAGAATGCTTTCACACATGATGGACCTAGGTGTTCCCAATAAGCACTAAGTTGATTAGGACAACAATTTTTGGAGGGTGATAACTTAGACCTTGTGACAAGTATTTGAGATCTGTGAAGTGAAAAGGGATTTTTTAGGGCCCCTCTAATTTCATGTAGGTCCATTCTAGGATACTCAACTCTGTTTGGATTCGGTAAGCACATTTTAGTTGCCAAAAAAGCTTGCAATTCCATGCACTTGAAAGCTGCTAATTGGTGCATCTTTCAAACCATTCATCTCAGGACCATTCCATAAGTTTTATTAGCTCCAATAGGCCAGGTAAATGGTAGGGGACATTCATTTTGGTCACTGATCATTTAAAACTCTTTTGTGCATGCTAGACCTCGGTGTTCCCAAGGAGCACTAAGTCGATTAGGACAACGATTTTTGGAGGGAAATAACTCGAACCCTATGATGGGTATCTGAGATTCATTAAATGAAAAAGGATGGTGTAGGACCCCTCTAAGTGCATGTAGGTCCATTCTAGGATACTGAACTACATTTGGATTAGGTGATAACGTTTTAGTTGCCAAAACAACTTGCAAGGTCATGCACTTGAAAGTTACTAAATGGTGCATCTTTCAAACTATTCATCTTGGGACTATTCTTGTTAGTTTTGTTAGCTTTGGTTGGCTAGGTAAATGGTAGGGAACATCTCAATTTGGTCACTAATCTTTCATGAGCACTAAGTCAATTAGGACAACAATTTTTGGAGCATGATAACTCGAACCTCATGATGGGTATCCAATATCCATTTAGTGCACAAGGATGGTGTAAGGCCCCTCTAAGTGTACGTAGGTTCATTCTAGGATACTCAACCCTATTTGGATTTAGTGTGCATGTTTCAGTTGCCAAAAAAATTCCAATGTCATGCACTTGAAAGTCGCTAATCAATGCATCTTTCAAACCGTTCATCCTAGGACCATTTTGTCAATTCTGTTAGCTCTGGTTGGTTAGGTAAATAGAAGGGGACATCTTATTTTGGTCATTGAGCTTTCATAACACTTTCACATAGGTGTTCCCAAGCTATGTCGATGAGGACTACAATTTTTGGAGGGCGATAAATCAGACCTATTGATAGATATCTGAGATTTGTGAAGTGCACAAGGAAGGTCCCCAAGGTCTTAGTGCATGTAGCTCCATTTTTTTGTTCTCCTCATGATTGGGTTTTGGTGACTAAGTTTTAGTTGACAAAAAATGTTGCAGTATTGCATAATAAAAAGTTGCTAATTAGTGCATCTTTCATTTAGTTCAATGTGGGACCATTATGTCAGCTCTACTAGGTCCAATTTGTCAGGTAAATGCATGGTTCTTCTTGTCTTGCTCACTAAGCATCTAGAATGATTATGCACATGTCAGACCTAGGTGTACCCAAACCTAGGTGTACCCAAGGTGTACTAAGTTGTTCCATGGACTTATGATAGTAAATAAAGGTAGTATAAGACAAAAAAACATGTCATAGTTAGCAATGCATACCAAACATAATACTCCATGTTACATAATTACTTCCAAAAAGGTAGGGAAAGTAACATTTGCTTTGGAATGTAATAATATAGAATGAATGAATGCATTGCCATAATATTACACTTTAGTTTAGTTATATTAATACAACCATCATATGAATGAATGCATTGCCACAATCTAGACAAGATAAATAAGATAGATATAAATATGACAAGAAAATATATATATATATATATATATATATATATATATATATATATATATATATATATATATATATATATATATATATATATATATATATATATATATGCCATCAACTATATATGTCCATACACGAGATATATAATGCCAAGATAACATATATAATGACAAGATAACATCAACTATATGTCTAATAATGGCATATATGAAATATGTTCAATATGTTATACATCGAATATAATATACAAAAATGTGTCATGCATATCAAATATATCCAATATATGTCAAAGGTTACATATAAATCAAGTACAATATATAAAATGCATGTCCATTGATGCCACACAAACATAAAATAAAACATCCCTATAGATCTAGTCCTTCCCTCTAGAGGAAGAAAATAATCTCTAGCTATCTTCGTTTGTTGCACAAAGGGAGATGCCCAGGATGAAGTGGTCTTCCTAACAAACTCACTCGTCTATCGAAATAGACTCTTCTATAGTTTGAGTTGTTACAATAAAAAGTATATGTGAAATAATAACTATTAATTAAATATAAAAATTGAAATATAAGTACACATAAGATAAAGTATATACTTATTGCAAACAAATAGTTACTCTCTTCAAGCTCAAACGATTAGGAGTGACAAGACCCTACAACAATGATAAAAATATTTTGTCAATCCTACTTATTAATATCATTTATAATTTCAATATCAACAATTGTAAATGACATACCTCATTCAAGGGGTTAGAACTGACCACCATAGCAACAAATCCCTACTCAATTAACACACAAAGATGTGGAGGAGTCTCTGATGTCATTAGAAAAAAATGATACAACATGAGAATTAATTGTAGCTATCAAGAATATATATATATATCACAAATTATAAAAATTTGGGTAGCTATGTGAATGTACCACCTTGTCCTATATTGTGTAGTGTCGATGGTGCAATTGCAACATTTCCCTTTTGGACACGTATGCCAATCTATTAGAGATTCACCTAGATCCTTTTGGGTGTTCTAATAAATTGTGAAGACAATGAGTTCAATTAGGATTCCTTGAAGATTTACCAATAAAAATGCACTAATACATGTATATACTTGTGGGGAAAATGAAGTTGTCTGAAATCTAGGCGAGCCCAGGTCAGGAGCACCATGTCTAGTAGCCTGACTCTGCATATGATAATAATAAGCCAATTAGTTAATTATTAATTTATTTCTAAAATAAACATAATCAATTGAATCAAATAAATATACAAAAAAATGTACTGCATCATGAATAGTATCATGCCCACATTTAGAGTCTAATGTGAAAGTAGATGGTCCACCAAAGAACTAATGCACATGGATACACATTTTCAGTTAACCTTTCATATAATTACATTATAAATAGATTTATCAATTAAATGATTAAATCAATACATACCTATCAAGTTGTCAATGTGGCATACAATCTAATTGGGGGTTAAGTGCTAGTACCACCAACACTCTCACCCTGAATTTTGAACAACATCAGGAAATATCAATTTATAAGTACATATTCAAGATGTGATCAAAATAGTTTAATATAATTATTAATATTTACATGTGTATCAATGCAAAATGTGTCATTGAAGAAGTCATCTTTCATTGTCCCATCATCCACATCCTCTTTTCCAAAAGTGTCATATGTGTGCAGAGCTCCACATGACATGTACGTATGGCCTCTATGATGATGAGGCTAATCCACAAGAAAAGGATAGGTAGCCTGAATGAGGCTTTGAGTCAATGTAATAATAGTGCCTAGTGTGTTTGCCTCTATGCGTTCCTTCATAATAGAAGGAATAATTATATGCTTCACCTGCTTGATGCTAATAGGTTCCCTTGGTGCATTAGGGCCATGAAGTGCCCCTAGCCTCTAAAATAATGACCCCCCATGTCTACCCTAAGATGAACACATATCAAAATAATTAGGGATCTCCCCAAGGATAAACTCGTAAAACAACTTCATTAAAAGTTACTTTGGAACCTCATCCACCATCTATTCCAAAAGTTATTTTGTATATCCTCATTTATGCACCACTAGATGGAGATGTCTTCGCAACAACCCTGACCACAACCATAGGTAGTACTTGCTAATATTACAGTCAAGTTTGTCATGTGGTAGGCTATAAGTCACTACTCATAAAGGCAGGGGGTGGGGAGATGGTGGCCCCTACCTGCATCCAATTTTTAAAATTTAAATGTATATATATCCTTTTCAAAATAAAAAATTACTTAGTAGTAAAAATAAAATAATTTACCCCAATAATAATTTATTATATATTTTTAAAATATATAAATACCCTAAACTAATAGGAGAATTCTTTTCAATCAATCAAATTTTATGTAATTTATAATCTTTCTCATTTTCCTCAAACCCTAGCTTAGAATTTTTTCTTTTCTAATAGTGAATTTGATCTTATTTTCTCAACCAATATTTTTATAATGAAGATCTATAATTTTCAAGACAAGTTTTTCAATTTTCAAACAATTTTTTATTTAACAATATCTATGCAAGAAATCCTTTTGTTCTAGAAGTATAACCCATAGGTTTTAAACAATAATTTTTAATCTCTGTAGACATGAAGAATAAATAATGGTGTTATGTGTTGCATTGATTTATGGTCATGTTTACTTTTCAAGTTAATCAGTTTAATCTAATATGCAAGTTATTAGATTGTTAAAGATATCCTTAATTGGGAAAATATTTTTGAAATATTGATTCTACACCCCCATATCAGAATCTCTTGTTTCTAACACCTACAAGATTGTAACCCTCTACAAGTTATAGGATAGAAATTAGATTGTTCACCCTACAATCAAATCAACTTAAGGTTCTACATGATCTAATATCCCACAAGGATGAAACCATGCCTTGATATCATCTGACACAAGGGACAATTGATGATTAGGCCAAAGGTACACCTAATAGTCAACCAACCTTGCAGAGTTAACACAATGAAAGAAATCACAAAGAGATAATGCTAGAAGGATAGAGAAACATTAATCTTCTATTGGTTCATCACATTTTCCTTGTGCATGCCCAATTGTGAATCCTTTTGGGTTATTATCAACAAAAATGTTCAAATGCACATCAAATATCTCCTAGCACGTGAGATCTATGATCTCCCTTCCAAATTCTAATTCTTGTCTTTTTCTTATCGAATTCACTCTCTAGCTCCTCTAAGATCTCATTGATTACCTAGATCTCAACCAAAAACCTCTATTTATACTTGCCAAAATGGCATATAGAAGATGCCAGATCATCATATGAAGAAGGTTGACTAAGTAACAATTTGCACACAACCCAATGATTGATTTAATACATTAAATTATGACCTTAAATTAAACACACAAGTTAGTTTGCAAATCAGAATCAAACAAATAACTCAATGAAAAACATCACTAAAAAAAAACAAAACAGGTTACCAAGTCACTCAGTGAATACAAAACAAGGAATCACTTGGTGAATGAAGAGCTTGAGTCACTTGGTAAATAAAGACATGAACATACTCAATGAGCCAATCAGTAATGATGTCACCGAGAAAGTCCACAAGTATAAATGAGCATACATCTACCTATTGAAAATAGATTGATATAAATATGATAAATATGTTTCAATCATTATTTTGTCACTGATGTCAAACCTGCTGCTTGCTAATTAGACAATTGCTTATATGATTTAAGTACTATCATTTGTTTTATTGATGAAGAGGATTTGATCAAATGAGAAAAGGTTGAGTTATGATATGTAAAGGAGTACAAGAATCAATTAAGACAATGATATTATAGTGCATTGATAATCTACTTAATGTTGCAAAGGTTGGTTACATTGAGTAAGTTTAGAAGAACAAGTTAAATGAAGTTTGTCTACCAAGCTTGACCAAGTAGACAATTGGTGCTAGGAAAAGTTAGTGCATGTCAAGTAGAAAATCATTTGGAGCTAAGAAAAGTTAATTTTAATGTAATTTGAGTGAAATAGTGTAAGCCAAGTAAAGTTCAGTTCATGTCGAGCACCAACAAAATTTAGTTCATGCCGAGTGTTTTGGTAGTGGATGTTGAGCAATGTAGTATGTGTCAAGCATTAGAAGATAGTTGATGTCAAGTGTCAAAATTATGAGAAAGATCGAGAATTCTATAAATCTGAGTTGACAAGTTTGTTTTCTTAGATTGTGTGAACCATGTGGAAGATAAGATTGATGAGCTTGTGGCACATAATTCAAGATAAACCATTTTGAGGTGAACTCAAAAAGGATTGGAGGAGAAGCTTCTAGAAGGGAATGAAATGAAATAAGTGGTAGATTCATTGAATCCTACCTAATCTAACCTAACCCTAAAATGGACGATGGAGGATGAACGATAAAATATCTTAATTTTGTATTTATAGAGATGACTGGTCAGAAGCAAGTGTAGATGTGCAAGAACCTAAGGAAGAGAAGGAGTCTACGATATATTTCTTGGTTAGCTTATAAGTGTCTAAATACTAACACTAAAAAAGTTGTGGAAAGTACAAATGTGAAATTTGATGAATATATAGATGAATATGAGGCTAAACCTATGAAGGAATTAGAAGAATACAAACCATTTGTATACTTTTATGAAGGTATGCCCACTGAAGGAGATGTTGTAAATCATGTTTCAAACCAACATCAAGTTTTAGTGACTGTCGCATCACATACTATGAATGCTGAGTTGCATTCAAGAATTGAGCTACATTTAGGTGCCAAGTTATGGAATGAAGTTGAGGCACATTTTGAATCTGAGATTAGTGTACATGAAAGAGATGCTGAAATACTTGACAGAGAGGTATGTAGTGATTTAGAAGTTGAGAGACCAAGTGAAGAAAATAGAACAGAACCAAGATTGTCCAAATATGTCAAGAGACATCATTTTGCTGCACAAAATCATTGGTGATAAAAATGTTAGACCAATGATGAGGAACAAATTTAGAATTGATAAATGTTTGCTAAGCATGCAAGAACCTAAAACAGTGAAATATGCCTTAGAAGATACAAACTAGAGTAAAGCCATGGAAGAAGAGATTGAACAAATTGAGAAAAATAAGACATGGTCTCTAGTTCCTAGACCAGAAGACAAAACTATGATTGGTACCAAGTGGGTATACAAAAAAAAGTTAGATGAAAATGGTGAAGTCACAAGGAACAAGGCGAGATTAGTCTGTAAAGGATATGCATAAGAAGAAGGGATAGACTATGGAGAAACATTTTATCTTGTTGCAAGATTGGAAGGAGTAAGAACTCTACTTGCTTACTCTACATACAAAGGATTCAAAGTTGATCAAATGGATCTTAAGTCTACATTTTTGACTGGTATATTGGAGGAAGAGGTTTATATAGAACAACTAGAAGGATTTGTTGATTCCAACAAAAAAAACATGGTATGTAGAGAACAAAAAGCTCTTTATGGTTTGAAGCAAGCACCAAGAGCATGGTATGGGAGACTACACAATTATCTAGCGAAGATTGGGTTTGAGAGGAATGATGATAACAACAATCTGTACTTGAAGACAGAGAAAGGCAAAGGTATTTTGTTATCTGAATTTTTTGTTGATGATATCATATTTGGAGGTCAAGATGCTTTATGTAATGCTTTTGCAAAAGAAATGAAACAAGAATTTGAGATGTCTATGTTTGGAGAGATCAAGTTCGTTGTGGGTTTGCACGTACATTAGATGAAATATGGTATATACATCACTCAGTAAAAATATGTTAAGGAGATACTAAATTTTTTTGGATTGGAAGATTCCAAACTAGTAAGTACACCTATGGTGATAGGACATAAATTGTCAAAGAATGATGATTCAACTAAGGTGAATAAAACATTATATAGGTCTATGATTGGTCAACTACAATATGTAGTACATAGCAGACTTGACATTGCATTATCTGTAGAGATAGTTGCAAGATTAATTGCTAATCCTAGAGAGAATCACTTGATGGAAGTAAAGAGAATAATGAGATATCTGAAAGGAACAAAGGAGTATGGTCTATACTACAAGAAAAATGGTAAATTTTAATTGAGAGCCTATACTAATGCTAATTGGGTTGGAAATATTGATGACAAAGAGCACCAGTGGAGGAGCATTTTTCTTAGGCAAAAGGGTGGTTACATGGACCAACAAGAAACAAAACTATATTTCTCAATCTATTGCTAAAGTTGAATATGTTGTTGCTATGTTGAATTGTACAAATATTGTATAGATCAATTAACTACTCAAGGGTATGAAGGAGGAAATTGCTAAACCCATGATACTTTATTGTGATAATACAAGTGCTATAAATATATCAAAGAATTATGTGCTGCATAGAAAGACTAAAGACATTGCAATCAAGTATCGTTACTTGAGAGAATTAGTTCAAGATAAAGAGGTGAAGATGGAATATGTCAACAACAAAGAAAAAAATGTTGATATCTTCACAAAAGCTTTACTTAAGGATGCTCATGAGTATTTAAGAGGTAAACTAGGGGTGATACTCCTATCAAATGTTATCTAAGAAGGATGAGGAGTGCCCTTCATCAAATAAGTTGATTGACATATGTTACACATTGATGTAGTGGATCTTACTTTAGGAGTTGCCTAAAGTAATCAAAGAGATGAAACTATAAATTAGTCACACGCAAGGTGATAGAGGGAGAAAGTGAAAATATTCATCTCTGCATATTAAGATGACATGTCTTTGGATTTTTTGTCAAAGAGGGAGATAAAGGAATTGAAATAAGATTAAAGTCTACAAGTGTACACGTGTACCTACTGATTACATCTACCTAGTAAGAGGGAGATAATGTTGAGGGAGATATAAGAAGTAATCATGAGGGAGTCATAAGGACGAGTTGATTGTCTGTTGATCAAAACATAAATTTTGTAACCTATTCAGAATATGACAGTTGTTGATAGAGGGAGAGATTTCAATACAAGGAATTATTTTCTTTTTGGTATTTTGTTGGTCTTACTGATTAAGTCTGGTCAGTTTGGTTTTCCATCAATGCCAAAGAAGGAGATTGTTGAAAACAAATTGATATAAGTATGATAAATGTGTTTCAATCATTATTTTGTCACTTATGTCAAATCTGATACTTACTAGTAAGACAATTTCTTATATAATTGAAGTACTATCATTTGTTTTATTTGATCAAATGAGGAAAGATTGAGTTATGATATGTAAAGGAGTACACACACTAGTTAAGATAGTGGTATTATAGTGCATTGATAATCTACTTAAGGTTGCAAAGGTTGGTTACACTGAGTAAGTTTAGAAGAATAAGTTAAATGAAGTTTGTCTGCTAAGCTTGATCGAGTGGGCAGTAAGTGCCAAGAAAAATTAGTGCAAGCCAAGTAGAAAATTAGTTGGAGCCGAGCAAAGTCAATTTTAATGTAAGTTAAGTAAAATAGTGTAAGCTAAGTATAGTTTAGTTGATGTCGGGCAAAAGTAAACTTTAGTTCATGTCGAGTGTTTTGATAGTGGAGGCCAAGCAACATAGTATGTGCTAAGCATCAGAAGATAGTTAATGTCAAGTGTCAACATTATGAGAAAGATCAAGAACTCAATGAATTTGAGCTGAATTTTTTTTTTTCTTGGATTGTGTGAACCGTGTGGAAGATAAGATTGATGAGCTAGTGGCACCAAATTCAAGATAAACTATTTTGAGGTGAATTCAAAGAGGATTGAAGAAGAAGTTTCTAGAAGGGAATGCAATGAAATTAGGGTAGATTCATTGAATCCTACCTAATCTAACCTAATCCTAAAATGGATGATGGAGGATGAACGACAAAAGTATCTTAATTCTCTATTTATAGAGATGGTTAGTTAGAAGCAAGTGTGGATGTGTGAGAACCTAAGGAAGACAAGGAGTCTAGGCTATTTTCTTCATTTAGTGACCTAAGAGAAGAGTCTGCATTAGAAAAAAAAGAAAGAAGGCTCAAGGGTATGGATGCTTGAAGGATGAAAAAGTTATCAAAACTAAAGTGTGTGAAAGCCAAGTAGAATGGAGGACTAAAATAGAGATCTATAATTTGTAAATGAAGTTGTGAGTTGTTATCAGATCAAGCCTTACTATTACTCTCTAATCATTGTATTAGTCTAGGGAATATCCTTTAGATTAAGGTTGACCTAATAGTCATTTGTAAATCCTTTAACCAGATGACATTCCAAGTGAATAATCTAAAGTCCTCTAACAAGGCTCACTTCTAACAGGGTGATTAAAATCCTTTAATTGGGTCACATTTAATAGTGTGCATTGTAACCTTTAACAATGTTTTCCTTTCACAGGGCATACCTTTAGAAGAGTGAGAATGAGTAGCATGTTTTTGGTAGTTTTTACCAAATTGGGTTTCCACTTTAAATCATTGTGTCAAATATGTTATTGAATCTATTATGTTTCATGTTAAAATTTCTACAAATTAATCTGACAATAACCTACAAGTTTAAGTGATTGCATAATATAATGGATGCATGCATGATTAAAATGTTTTATGGGTTCACTAAGATATGAAAATTTTTAATTGTACATTTGGACCTTGGATAACTGATTCACCCCACTTCTCAGTTATTCTAAATAATTCCAACACAACAGAGTATGATAGAAAAGCAACCCAAGCTTCTTTTGCATTAGAAGGTCATTATGATCCTTGAAAGACAATGATGGTGGATATTGTATCCATGGATCTACCATGATTTATTATGGTTGACATCATGAGACTTGATGTTAGTGCATCTACCATAACATTTGTAATTTTTTTATGAAGAATATCATATGAATTTATGTTCTTGAACATATGATATATTTTGATATCACAAGGTGATATTGTTGTGATCTATTCTTGGATAGATTTTATCTTCCTTAGCTAAGAGGGCATCTTAAAATAAGTAACTTAAGTTAGATAAATTATAAATGATCTAACCAATAAAATGATTCATACATTATGTGCATGTATATAAATCAATATTTATTATATACATTGATGCATATACATACATATCAAATGCTAAATCATTATATTGATTGCAATAATCATCCATAATATTTTGATCATAATTTCTAAGTATAAATTTTAGATATCGTTCTAGCTTATTGACTAATCTACATAGATATATGTCAAAATTCTTTAATTAACACATCAAACCCAAGTTTGATTATATATACAAATCACTATATCTAATCTACATGAAGCACTAAGTTTAATATGCATGAAGTACCAATTTTGTAATGGTGATTAGTTATGTAGAGACATGTGAATGAAAAGGCATGCCTCCACCCACCCAAATACATGTCTATTCATTAACATGTCCCTTGTAAATCAAGGTATATATATCTTGTCTAATAAGACCTACATGGTAACACATAAAAAAAAAGTGCAGATCCATTTCTAGAGCCCGATCTCTATACTCATAGTGAACATTTTAAGATACAATATTCAAAATTATTATTCTTATTTCAGACTCATTCAATATTGTGAAACATTTACCCATATTCATTTTGAGTATAATGTGCAAAAGAAATAATAAGTTACATAATTTATTGTTCAAAACAATTAAAATATTCTCATATTATAGTCTCCAATAAATCTAGTCATATTCTTTCTCCAAGGGTCAATAAGATTACACATGCCAACCAAGATGATATTTCAAACATATAATTTGTAGATGATAGAGCACTTGCTATTAAACTCTTTAAGATAAATATTGAAAACCTCCTTGATAAGTTAGATATTGTTTAATCTTCTTTGGGTAGTAAAGTATCAGTGACCAAATCCATTATGTTAGGTTGGAAAAAACATCCTCTAAAATGGTATGATAAATTTGAAATATCTTGGGGTGGTCCTAAACATCTTGTCAAATACCTAAGTATTCCTTTCTTAGTTCTCCAAATCTTAACACAATATGGGATTGGGTCAAGAACAAAATTGATAAGAAATTGTCAAAATGGAACAACAAGTACCTATACTTGGTAGGAATGTAGTAGGTTTGTTAGAAGATGATATCAAGATTATACTATCTATTACTCCTCTTCTTGGCTTTTCAACTAGTCACAAAATAACCATGTCCAAAAGATTATCGAAAAAATTCTTTTGCTAGATGGAAGGGTAATAAAAAATGTTATTTTGTAAGATGGGAGTGGTGTGTGTGAATAAAGGAGGTTGGAGGACCTCAAAAGGAAAGGTGTTTCTCTTGCAATTAAATGGGTAGCTAATGGGCCTTATTAATATCTTAATTTTGATATAGTTTTCATAGTTTGGACTTAATCTTTGTGCTTTGTCAAAACATTTCCAAAATATTTGTTTAAATATCTTGTGAACTTATGCTAGAGATAGCTAGAACTTACTAAACCAATGGGTAGTGTGTATGACATACTTTTCTTAATATTATACATAGAATACAATATTTCATATAAATATCTTAAGCTATGTTCTAATATCTAAATAAAAGTAGGAGTGTTATCTTGCATATATGTTCCAAATGTTTCTAATTTTCAAGAAATGAAGAGCGATGCAAAGGGTGGTGATTACTGCATTAAAGGAAGAAGATGATGGAGACCAATCATGGTAAGGGAAAACATAGTTTAGTTCCTATAGATCAGTTGCACTTGTAGAGGAGTTACTATTCAAGGAAATTTAGGAGACACAACTTGCTATATTTCCTACAAGTTGTTATTCTATTTCTTAATAGTCAATGTACAATGTCATGGTTGATCTTCTACCTTCTTTTCTGGTGATGTTTGTTCAAGACTTTTATGTCATGGTTTTAATAAGTATCCAATCCTCTATATAAAGGATTCAGATTGTCTTAGTAAGCTAACAAGAATATAGATAATGCTTGTTTAAGATTTAGAAGATATCCTTTTTTGTTCTTGATGAATTATTCAATTAATGTAATCAAAGAAGGATTTCAATGAAAGAGTAATTTTGGAATACTTGTTGTGTTCATAGTTATTTGAAACCAACCAAGGGGGTCCACTTGGGAGTTGGAATAGATTTAGGTAAAGTAGATTCATTCCTTGCAATTTCCTATTTTCAAGATAGATTTACTATATTAGTCCTACAACACTTGTAGAAAATGGTCATGGTGGATGTTTTGAGTTGTTAACTAGTTCAGATTCATTTTACAAAGCTTTCTATAGTTATTTGTTGTTGGCCCAAGTGTGTTTATTTTTTTTCACAATAATATAGATTCCTTTCATGCATTTCACTTTCCTGCAACATAGGTGTTAAAACTCTTAAAGGAACTTAGTGCACATACTATGCTGACCTAGTTCAAGTCCTACATCCTTGGGTTGATAATTCAAGTGTATTTCATGATGGAATAGGTAGTCTTCATAATAGATATAATATCCTTGAGAAAGACAATGGTCTAATTATCTTCATCTATTATGAAACTATACATTTTTGGTGCCATTGCTAGGGATGGTGCCAAACTAGGAACCTTCATGAGTCCTTTATTTTTAGATTAGATTGTTAGCTAAAAACCGCAATGTTGTGGGCTTGATTAAAAAGTCACCAATTCAATTGCATAAATCAAAGAGGAAGACAATGCGATGAATATGGCAGATTTCTTCCATGGGAGTCTGTTAATTTGAATGAAGAAATTGAAGAAGAAGTTGAGTTGCCTTTTGAGGATTCAAGCCCTAATTTTTCTATAGGATCTTTGTCTAGAGTAGAACCCTTGGACACGAGTGGTCTTCAGCCTTTTGCTGAAATTTTGGCCAATTTTCCTGATAGTTCTGGTCCCAATCCACCTATTGTTAAAAATCCTATAGCCAATGCTCCTTTTCAACAACAACCCCATAATCAAATACCTCCAGTAATGGCACAACTTACTTTTTTGTTTCCTCTCCTGAGCCTCATAACCAATGTTAATCTAAAAAATATACCCGCAACTGCACTTCCAAAGTATTATGACCTTGCAACTGAGGATCTTGATACTTTCTTGTTTGAGTTTGACATACTCTATCATAGCTTTGACTATAACCCTGATGCCCATAAGCTCAAGTTGTTTCCAAAAACACTGAAAGAATCAATCTTATGATGTTTCATGGGCTTAGGAGCTTATGCAATAGGTACTAGGGATGAAATGCAAACTTTGTTTCTAGATATATACAAAGAGTATTGCAAGGGGAATGATCCAAGAGGAGATGATATATTTAGAATATCACAAAAGGAGGATGAAACATTGGAAGACTATGTTTCACATTTCTTGTATACACTGTAGAAGAACCCTCAACATGTACTGGTGGACGATTCATAGAAACTAGTCTTTTTGAGAGGAGTAAATGATAATTGTCTAGAAGCACTAGACCTGATGGCTAGTGGTGATGTATATCAATCTTCTTGGGATGACCTCAAGAAATTTTTTCTTAACTACTCAAGGTCAACTATGAAGAAAGGTAGAGGACATCGGTCCACAACTGCTAAAGGGATTAGTTAAGGTATTTCAAAGCTTGAGATATCTAATCTACTCTCAAATTTCAAGTAGGACATCATAAATGATGTCTCTACACATCTTGACACAATGACTACAAAAAAGAAGCATGCAAAGGATGAGGAGTAGTTAGCTGAGTACTGTCCACACTGCTGAAAGCAGAAGAAAGATTATCAATGCAAATTGGTCACTAGCATGGAGAACCAACATCTTCCAACTGAGTACCTCAAGATAAAAGGAGATGATGAGCAAGTATTCTTCATTGCCCAATGCTAGCTATGGGTCCAATGTCAAGGTATGCCTCAAGACCCTTTACAAAATTCAAATCCATATGGTAATCAATGGCAAAACCATAGTGTCCAAGGTCCTCCACAATATAGTTAACCTAATTGGAATAGTGCTTGGCAAAATAATTCACAATAGCCTCAATGGCCTTAATACTCCCAACCTTCCCTACCAAACTAGAAAAACAACTAGTAGCCTAACCAGCAAAATAATCAATGGTAGAATAAAAAAAAAACTTATGGCAACCACCCTAAGGGAATTGGCAATCTACAAACCAATTGAGAGGAGCTCAGAAATGGCCTAACCAAAATCCTAGTAATCCACATCTACTGCCTCCAGTCCAACAACCTGCACTAATGCCACCACCTTCAAGTTCTAGACCTTAAAACTAGACCTAGTTGCCTACACAACCTTAGCCAAATCCAAATAACCAACAACCACAACAACCCATGTATTCTGCTGATGCTAAAAAATACCCTACTTATGCTCTAAATGTTGTAGATATACATTTGAGATCTGGTACAACACTACCAGTGCCTAAACTATCTTTCATAATTGAAATACTAGATATTTCGGCAACATCATAACCAACAACTTCTCTACCACAAATGGTTGACCCAACCAATTTAACTAGCTTAGCTCAAACTCAAACAACAGTTGAACATCCTTTTCCACAAAAGCTCATACAAAGTAAACTTGCACAACCAAAAAAACAATTTTTTGACATCATTGATTAGCTAAAGAACATGCATGTCCAGATTCCTTTGTTCCAAGCTATTAAAAATATTCCTATTTATGGTAGAGCCATTAGAGAACCCTATCTGAAAAAGCCTAGGAGAAAGAAAAATGACCCAACCATAGTCCATGTTATAGGACAATTGGCTGATATTATGTTAAGAAATTTGTTTATTCCTAAATATTCTGATCTAGGAAGTCTAGTTGTGAATATGATTAGAAATGGCCAGTCTATTAAAAATGCTTTAATAGATCTTAGTGCTACTATAAATATTATGACCAAGAATACTATGAAAAAGTTGAATATAGAAGGCTTAAGGGCTAGCCCAATAATTTTGCAACTTGTAGATAGTTGTACTATCACTCCTGATGGGATGGTAGAAGACATAGTGGTAACCCTAGACTCTCTAGAGTACCCTATAGATTTCATGATTCTATCCCTAAAAATCAATTTAGCTGGTTACCCTATCATTTTAGGATAACTATGGTTAGCTACAATTGATGCATATATAAGTTGTAGGTCAAGAAGTATGACTATATCAGATGGACAAGAAACAAAGAAATTTGTTTTGTATTCTCCAGCACAATCCCACCCAAATTTAAGCACACCTGTATGACTAGAATTAGGGGATGGAGAGGAAGAGTTGAACTCTATAGCACAGCTTATGATGTTACATAGAAAATCTTTTCTAAAGCTATAGGAGGAGGATTTAGTATTTTAGAGTATACTTAATAATACTTGTGTGGTAGAAAAGGATGTATTTGACAATTCTATATTGGAACTAACAACATATGCAAAATTTAATGAGAATTGTTTTCTACCCAAGGAGCCAGACATTATCCATCATCTTTTACCATGTGAACTAGATACAAGTTCAATATTTGAAGCTGCTATGGTTGATCTCACAACTACTATTGAGTTGTCAAAAGGTCATAATCTCCATGTCAATAACAAACTACCTCCCAAATAGATGAAACAATTAACAAAGCTTCTTCAAAAACATGAAAAGGATTTTGCATGGGACTATGGGGATATGAAAGGGATAAGTCCTACCTTATGCACTCATAGAATATATATCAATGAAGGGTGCCTGCCACTCCATCAACCCTAGAGGAGGATTAATCTAGTACTTAGAGAAATAGTTAAAACTGAACCATAGAAGTTGCTTGATGCTAGTTTGATATACCCTATATCTGATAGTAGATGGGTCTCACCTTTGGTTATAGTACCCAAAAAGGGAGGGAAATGACAGATTTGTGTATATCACAAAAAATTGAATAAAGAAACCAAGAAGGATCACTTTCCTTTGTTGAGATAATGGGTGTTGCACACATTGCATAATATTGTTATTTTATTATTTTATTTTATTATGTAATGTTGTACCTAGATGGACGTGCAACATGTAAAGATTCCCATGGAATATTCTTGATGAGTTGTATTGTAACATTGTGAAAATATTTCATGTAATTATTTAATATTGGAGAAAAGAATTAAATGCCCAATATTAAATGTAGGGTCAGTGGGTTAGGTAGCACATGGTTTTAGCACATGGTTTATGTAATACCACTTGGTGGTTTTGTGGGACTTGCTACTATATAAGCAGCCACAAGGGTAGTTGTTGTAGATGAGAGAGTAAGAGTGACAAGGAGAAGACAAAAGGCAAGAGTCAAGTGAGACAAGGCTTGACAGGTTAGCCAAGGGAGCATTTGTGAAGGTTGAAAGCATGGCATGGGATGTGTGGATTCATGCTTGTTCACATAGTTTGCTCGGTTGTGGCTATGGCTATGAAAGCTTCCATGGTTGTATGGCAATGGTATTTTTGCTGAATAATACATGGTGATGGATGCTTTTGGAGGCTGGGTTTTTCCCTCAATGAGGGTTTCCCAGGGTATATCTTGTGTCACAATTTTGTGGGTATGTTGTCTATTCTCTTGCATGTGGATTTTAATTCCGTATTTATTTTAGATCTATTATGGGTTATGTGGAAATGGTTATATTATTTGTTGTCAAGTTTCCTTACAAGTGGTATCAGAGCCAGGTTTCGATCCATATCCATGAAAGACAAGCATAAATATAATGCACTTGAGAAAAACAATGGGCTATACCTCTCAAGTAGCAAACCGCCGAGTAGACCAAGAGTGGGGAATGAGAATGCTCATCAAGATACCCAAGTCTCCAACCAAGACTTATCTAAGAACAATCTCCTCTCAAGTCCATATCAGGTGACTGCCCCTCAGACTTCCTGCTGAAACCATCAACTATGCCAACAAATACTTCTCTAATCCAAGAGAAATCAGCGTCACCACCATCTCTAAGTATCCATGAGCACCTGTAACCAATCAATCCATGCCAACTCCAAATGCAACATAGCAATATCATGAAGTATCCAGCTTATGATCAGTGTACTCAATACCAAGAAACTAAACCAAGATCAATGTCAAAGTTCCAACCATGGCCTCAGGAACATAAACATGACAACATGATCTAACCATCTCAACTAAAGAGATAACATGCTTCATATGAACATACCATAACATGTCACAACTCTAAACGCGTATCAAGACTATACCATGACATAATAATGAAACCATCCTCACACCAAGGATAACATGCCAAATAAAAGCATAAACCACACCTTTGCCAAGAACCCTGTGAGTCCTCAAGATGCAACCATCTCCACACACCATGAAGAAAAACCATCTCCACATACTAGGAAGAACCATCTCCACACACCATGAAGATAACCAAGAACTCCATGAGTCCTCAAGATCTAACCATCTTCACACACCATGAAGATAACAAGTGCACCATGCAAATGTCAAAGACGCTTCTACAACAATAAGATCTAAGACAAACCTCCAACATCTGCAAACACTCAATAAATATATCAATGCAAAAAAACTTGTTGTATACATTGCATAGGGTCAATCCGTAGCCACATAAATGAACAAGGGAACAATCCCTCCTAGCACATCCACCATCATGGATCAAAATACACCAAGTGCTCCATCCTGGTACCCACAACAAAATCAAAGTATCCAGAATCTCAAACATGAATGATCTCACCTCCTATTATGCCACTCCCACTGGACATACATAGAAGCCATCCAAAGAGAAAGCCACCCAACCTGTCGCATTAGAAGATCATAAAATCCTATACCAACTAAAATTCCAAGCACAAAAAACCTGATCCAAAGGTAATCACATGTATCCGTAGTTGTCAAAATATCCATAGCTGAAATAGCACCCACAGCAAGTGCCAAACCCATCCAACTATCCATACCTCAAAGGTATAACAAGTGAATCTTATATCACCGACATATCCAATCTATAACCTGCAATCACAAGCCTCAAGAGAAATACCTGCCACATATATACCAAGAAGCTCCCACTGCAAAAGATAATGTCAAATCTATAACCAATCCACTCAACACATCTCAAAGAAGTGAATCCATGTAGTATCAAGGACATCCACAACACGTAAACTGATATCCTACAAGAACAACTCTCATAACAAGTCTGCAATAGTCTCCCAAATTCTCCACAACCAACAGAGGAAAGAGAAAGAAATAACCATGTCATCACTCACATGACATACATGAGCACAAACTAGTGATCACAATCTCTAACCAATCTCAAATCCAATGTAGGCAAAACTGAACATCTAGGAAGATAACCAAGACCAGAGAAACCATGCAAATCATAACCTGTATCATCTCCTTCTACACACACCTCTAGATGTAAACTGTGCAAGTATGATCTCCTTCATAAAACCCCAATAAGAAGCCTCAACAACACCCAAACCATACCATATAACTCATCATGGATGTAAGCCTCTCACAAGAAGATCAAACTCAATAAAACCATTCCTAAATCAAGGAATAACCATTCCCAATCCAAGGAAAATGCCCAATATAAAACCATCTCCCAAACTTAACCAGCATAACAACATATGCACATGGAGATAACCAATGCTAAACCATCTCTCAAACGAACCCTCCAGAACTAACTCATGTACCATAGCTCTGATACCAATTGTTAGGCCCATTTGTCATTGCACCAAAATCCATGACTGTTAGTGAACATGGAACACCACATAATTAACCACCTGTGGGCAGGGGAGCGCGTCGCATCACCCAAAATCCTTTGCCCTTTATTGATCAAGTTCTAGACACTCTATTTGGTAAGAAATATTTTTCTTTCCTTGATGGGTACAACGGTTATGATCAGATAAGTATAGCTCTAGAAGATTAGGATAAAACCACATTTACATTCCCATGGGGTTCTTTTGCATATCCTATCTTGCCATTTGGCTTGTTTAATGCTCCCACAATATTTTAAAGAGTTGTAGTCAACATTTTTGCTGATATATCGCATGACTACATGGAAATATACATGGATGATTTCATAGCATTTGGAGTCACCTTTGAGGAAGCCTCGATGAATCTTGAAAAGGTTCTTGTCTGATGCAAAGAACATAATCTATCACTCAATAGTGAGAAATGTTTCATGCTCATGTAGGAAGGAGTGGTGCTTGGTCATTATATCAGTTGTAGGGATACACGTGGATCTGGCTAAGATAGAGGTAATTCTAACATTGCCCATACCTACAAAACCAAAGGATGTAACATCTTTTTTAGGTCATGCTAGCTATTATAGGCATTTCATAAAAAAATTCAGTAAAATAGCTAGTCCTTTGTATATACTATTGACTAAAGAAGATGAATTCATTTGGACACCTGCATATAATGAAGCCTTCCTGTAGCTTAAGAAACTCCTCACCATAGCACCAGTTCTGAATGGACCACATTGGTTAATTGCATTTCATATCCATACTGACACATTAGACTATATTGTAGGTGTTGTATTAGGATAAAAGCCTACTAACCTTGAAAATGCAATCTTGTATATTAGTAAAAGCCTCCATGATCTTGAACTAAACTACACAACAACTGAGAAAGAACTTTTGGTTGTAGTTTATGCACTGAACAAATTCAGACATTATGTAACTAGATATCCTATTTTTTTTCATACTAACCACTCAACTATAAAGTACTTAATGAACAAACCTGTTGTAATTGGTAGATTGTCAAGATGGCTTTTATTGTTACAAGAGTTTGATATTACCATTGTTGATAAACCAAACAAATCAAACATATTGGCTGATTATTTGTCCAAACTGCACATTGCTGATGAAGATCCGACTCCAATTGAAGATACCTTTCCAAATGAGCATTTGTTACATATAGCAACTCATACACCATGGTATGTAGAGATAGAAAACTATCTTGCCACAAATAGAATGCCCTCACACTTCTCTCACAAAGATAGGAGGAAGCTAGCAGAGAAAAGTTTTCATTATTCATGGATAGATAACAATCTCTTCTATATTGGACCAGATCAGATCATGAACAAATGTGTCAAGGAGTATGGGCTATATGACATACTATATGCTTATCATGATGAACCATGTGAAGGCCATTTTGCAAGAAAAAGAACAACACTAAAGGTACTTACAATTGGATATTATTGGCCAACATTACATAAGGACACAAAAAATTATGCAACCAAGTGTGACAAATGCCAAAGGATGGGTTGGCCAACCAAGTCAGATGAGATGCCACTCAATCCACAGATTGTTGTAACACCCTTTGAAAAATGGGGTATGGACTTCATAGGTCCAATTGACCCACCATCAAATGGAAAATCCTACATCTTAGTATGCATAGAATATTTAACTAAATGAGTGGAAGTCAGGGCAATGAAAAATGCAAGAGATGAGAAAGTAGCTAACTATATGAAGAAATATTCACATGCTATGGAGTTCCTAGAGAACTTGTCACAGATCAAGGAGCCTAGTTCACATCAAACTTGATCACTAAACTTATGAAAGAATACAACATAAAGTACTAGAAATCTAGTCCTTATCACCCTCAAGAAAATGGGCAAGCAGAGATCACCAACAAAGTAATTGAGGTCATTCTAACCAAGATAGTGCAAATACACAAGAAGGATTGGAGCAGTAGGTTAATTGAAGCTGTCTGGGAATATCAAACTACATGGAAGACAACAACTGGATTCACTCCATTTGAACTTGTGTATGAAAAAGGAATAATGTTTCCTATTGAATTTGAACATAAAACACTGCACACTACTTTGGAATTAAACATCAGTCTTCTTGCAACATAAGAAGAGAGACTTCTCCACTTGAACTCATTGGATGAAATGAGAAAGATAGCTTTGGAAAGAACAAAGATCATTCAGGAGCAGTGAGAGAAGTGGCATGATGCACATATCAATAATAAAAAATTCCAAGTGGGAGATTGGGCTCTCCTATACGATTCTCATTTAAAAGAGAATCTAGGGAAGCTGCAGACTTGATGATTAGGACCTTATGAAATTCAATATGTATTCGACAATGGAGTAGTCCAACTGACAACCATTGATCTTGTCCAGTTCAAATTTCTTATAAATGGCCATAGGTTGCACCTCTATCATAAATCACAAATCAAAGATGAGTTCTTGTACTAGTTCCAACTAAATAGTTTACCAGCTCCTATGGACATAGTTCCTGTAGAAAAGGGTGCAAACCTTCTTCCTACAGCCATACCATGACAAACCTTCAACAAACACTCATAATAAAACCTCATTTAATTTGAGGTCCATTATTTCATTCATTTTTCTTTTTCTTCATATCAACTCATCTCATTTCTTTATCTATCATCCACTCACACTCTATGTCAACCACAAATTCTATTTTTACTACTTTCAATAAAACATACCGTTTGCACCTTTTTTGCAGTCACTAGATTTTGCCACCTAATCAATTTTCATGTGGAAGTACACTCTAAAATTTTTAGGTACAACATTTTTTACTCATTCATTTTTTTAGTGCATAGGTTTTGATATTTATAAATAATACTGCATTAAATGTATCGTATAAGCCTTAAGCCAATTTCTCATTCCTATGCCAAAAATTTTAAGTGTGGACACTTGTCAAAATTTAGTGGGGAGCCAAGAAAGTGTATTAATTTCCAAATTTCATCTCCACATCACCTTATTCATGTCCATATTATAGGTTGTACTTTGGCGGTGGTCTAACTTTAATTTTAAATCTTTTTTGTATCTATTGTACCTTTTTATTGCGATTTTGGGAAAGATCTCCTATGTTTGACATAATTAAAAGGACTATGATTTTTTATGAGAACACTTTTAGTTAAACCTTGATGTCCTTCATAATTAATTATGTCATTATTTTACATGCCAAGCATAACAAATTCTTGTTAAAAAGAATATGGTAATGACATTTCTTAGAAAGATCAATTTGAAATTTTGAGAAAAGGGTATTTGCAGAAGTGTTAAAGGGGTAAAACTTATCAAGGTGGTGAGAAAAGAGAAATTTGAGGCTAGGAATTTTGAATATGGGAGGACAGTTGCTGAAACATGAGCCTATTGTTCATAGTATTCTACTTGTAGATGTGGAAGCAATCTGACGATTCAATGCCTGTGGATGACTTAGCTACTTTCTACAGTTAACTGAGCTCAATGAAGAAGTAGCAATGGAGTTTATGAGGACATTTGATGAAGGGGAATCCATAGTATGGGGTTTAACAATAATTTCTATTAAGGAGCAAATAGTAGAAGTCATAGGACTACCAGCTAATAGAGAGCATTATTCGAATAAACATAATGCTAGGTCGTCATGGGAGCAGTTCTCTCTGTTAGGTGACCCTCAATTGGAAATTATAAAGCAAGGGTGTAAAAGACTCTCTCTCCTAGCTCCATATTCAAAATTGGCAACCCATATCATCAAGTATTTGACCTGCAAAGGTAGGTTTTCAAACTTGCATGCTCAACATTTTAAGCTACTTAGTTGTCTAAGACATAACATTCAAGTTAATGTCCCCAATTTCTTTTATAATATGTTGTGTATTAGCACTGATCAAACTCTGAAAGGAAATGTAAATTCTATTTCTCATCATGCCCTCATTAAACTTTTAGTTGAAAGGTTGCTTAGGAATTCTTCCCTTGTATTGTGGGCAAAATTTGTTGAATTTAAAACCTTGCAACCTTAAGCCAACCCTATTCCGCAAAATTTAGAGAATGAAGAATCAATTGCAGAGCCTAGTTAGAATTTGGTTAAAATATAAAAAGAACCAATGTTACCCTCTCTTGATAAATTTTCTAAGCCTATTTTAGAGGGTAACATACCTAGCTCTTCTAGAGACAAGGGCAAGCATAAGATTGGTAAAGAGAGCCCTAATCTTGAAAAGGAAGCCCAAAAACCTTTTGTTAAAGTGGCAAAGTGAAAAAGTTTTGTTCCTACAACAACCACTCCTATAACGTCTACCCCAGTAGCACCTAAACCAAAGTGGACTTGCAAAATAGTAGAAGTTAAAGAGGTTCCTGTGCGTTGAAGCCCTTGTATGCAAGGTTAAGTAACCCCAATTTTTAGTGAAAACCTAAATGCTTCAATTTCAAAATCTCATACAAAATCAGTGGTTGAGAATATTCCATATGACTCTCCTATGCAATTGGAACCCCAAAATGTGGAAACAAATGAAAATGAGCCTAATAAAAAAATGCCACAAGAAGATCAAGAAATGAGTGAGTCGAGCCCTACTGTTGTCCCAGAAAAAGTCCCTGTATATTCTAATGTTTCTATCATGCCTTATAGATCCTCCTGGTATACCCATTACTTCCAACAAGTTGCTAAGGAACAAAAGAAGAAATATATGGCTCAAGAATTCCCTTTATCTACAATTCAATCTATATTATTTGGTCTGTACAATCACTTTATTTTTCAAAAGGCCTTGTGGAGGCAAGAAAGAGATCAAATGCAAAAAGTGATATTTGACAAAGATGAGGAGATTGAGTAACTGAAAGAGAAACTTAAGAAATAGAAACAATGAATGAATAAAGCTTTAAAGTTAGTTGATTAGGTAATGGCCTATAGGCCACCACCCAGGGTGTATTACCTTTTTCTGAAGGAGCAGTTTCTGCTATTTCAACTGATAATGACAATAAAGGATGTTGATTGTGAATTTAAAAATGCTAAATATTTCTATAATGTGTATCAGACTTTGCCTTCATAGAAGAAGAATTTGTCATGTGAACTTTATTTACATAATTTCATAATTCCACATGAGACAGAGTGGAACCCTCTACTTTACATGGAGGATGTTCACCTTAGAGCTTTAATGTCCTAGATGCACAACAAGACAAATTATGATAGGAAGTTAAATACCTATAGAGATCTTGAGAAATTTGAACCATTACCACTACGGGCTGAATCACATAAGCTTGATGACTTTCTAAGAGACTAGTTTAGATTAATCTATGGAAGACTGAAACTAGAGATTAGGGAGAAAGTGTTTGTAGAAAGAGAAAAGGTTTATAGAGATTACTAGAAACTTCCAAACTTTACACATCAAAGAGCTATTGTAGGGCTTAGGAACCAATGGAACTGATTGCTAGAAGCTTTCAAAAAGCAAGAACCACATGGCCCTATCAATTATGAGGTAGCTGTTAATAGTGTGGCCAGGTATATACAATTGGGAAGACAAATCAGAAAGGAACTATGGATGCCATTACATGTTTAGTCTCCTACCCTTCTATGGCCTCTTTATGTTAATAATGCTACCATACTAGATCCATTGGTTGAGGAACACATAGGTGAACATTGGAAGCACACCAAAGGATTCTTCTACACTTTTAGAAGTGGGAAGGAAGGGAAAACTACAATAGGATACTTTAGAGCTATGGCAATAATGTATAATGGTTGAGGACAAGCATTTGAATAGTGCAGGGCAGATGATTAGGCATATTAGTGTCTTAATTTTGATATAGTTTTCATAGTTTGGACTTACTCTTTGTGCTTTGTCAAAAACATTTCCAAAATATTTGTGTAAATATCTTGTGAACTTATGCTAGAGACAACTAAAACTTACTAAACCTATGGGTAGTGTCTATGACATACTTTGCTTAATATTATATACAAAATGCAATATTTCTTATAAATATATTAAGCTATGTTCTAATATCTAAATAAGAGTAGGAGTGTTATCTTGCATATATATTTTAGATGTTTCTAACTTTTAGGAAAATGAAGAGCAATGCAAGGGGTGGTGATTACTGCATTAAAGGAAGAAGATGATGGAGACCAATCATGGCAAGGGAAAGTGCAGTTCAGTTCCTATGGATCAACTACACTTGTAGATGAGTTACTATTCTAGAAAATTTAGGAGACACAACTTGCTATATTTCTTGTAAGTTGTTATTCTATTGCTTAGTAATCAATGTACTATGTCATGGTTGATCTTTCGCCTTCTTTACTGGTGATGTTTGTTCAATACTTTTATGTCATGTTTTTAATAAGTATCCAATCCTCTATATAAAGGATTCAGATCATCTTAGTAAGCTAACGAGAATGTAGATAATGTTGGTTTATGATTCATAAGTTACTCATTTTCTGTTCTTCACGAATTATTTAGTTGATGTAATCAAAGAAGGATTTCAATGAAAGAGTGATTTTGAAATACTTGTTGTGTTCATAGTTATTTGAAACCAACCAAGGGGGACCACTTGGGAGGTGGAATAGATTTAGGTAGAGTAGATTCATTCCTTGTAATTTCCTATTTTTAAGATAGATTTACTGTATTAGTCCCACATCATTGTTACTGTGAAAGTTCCTACAACACGTGTAGAAAATGATCATGGTGGATGTTTTGATTTGTTAACTAGTTTAGATTCATTTTCTAAAGCTTTCTATAGTTATTTTTTGTGACCCAAGTGTGTTTACTATTCTTTCATAGTAGTATATAGATTCCTTTCATGCATTTTACTTTCTTGCAGCATAGGTGTTAAAACTCTTAAAGGAACTTAGTGCACATACTGTGCTGACCCATTTCAAGTCCTATGTCCCTAGGTTGATAATTCAAGTGTATTTCATGATGGAATAGGTAGTCTTTAGAATAGATATAGTATCCTTGAGAAAGACAATGGTGTGATTATATTCATCTATTATGAAACCATATAGTAGCCATGTCTAGTCAAGGAAGAAAACCATTTGAGGTTCCAATTTGAAATAACATTGCTAGAGGTGTGCCTCAAGGTGGTAAAACATTGAAATAAATGGACATCCATGGTTTCCTCTTAGGAAAATGGAAAATTAAAGTTGAAGGTTCTCTATTCTTTCAATAAATATGGAAAGGTTGGGAGCATGTGAGGCATTAGATCTCAAGGGTAGGACTCATTGATAATGAACTCAAAGTCTGTGGGAAGAAATTAATTTGATGGAACCTTGAAGGAAATAGGAAACCTCTGGACCTTATTTAAGACTTATCTAATAGAAAGTGGTCCAAATTAGGCATTAATAAACTTGGTGACCTCATTTTTGATGATATACTCATTGAATGAGAGGAGATGGTCTCCAATATCTCTATTTATCACAAAAGGACCTTCTCTATGTTGTAAAAAGCCTGGGAGAACCTTAAACTTCTCTTAGTCTATGGAGAGACCAATATAGAGAGGGGACTGATGGCTCCCCATTGCATTTTACCAAAGCAAAATTTGTATAAAGTATCTTATCTTACTCATCTGATATCCTTGATCATATTAACCTCAAAAGGAACTTGAATATTGACCCTCATAGTTGGTACAAAAACTTGAGCTACCTTTGGCATCAATCTATAGCACCTATAACTCATTGTTTTTTCTAGAAAACTCTTCTAGATATTGAATACCCTTTTCTAAGTTAGATGGTGAGCCTTTTACTTGTTTGGTGTTCCAATAGCCTAAATTTTTGTCCCATGCATTTTTAGAATGAACTTTTTCCAAGGGTGTGTGTGAAATATTTGGCTAATCTTTGAATATGGATATCTCTTTATTTCATACTATTAATGGTTTTATTCCTAGCATATCCAAGTATTTCAACTCTTTTTGGTCTATTATTTCCTCTCACTTGCTTTGGCACATCTTGTTACTTAGGAATGATGATATATTCAATGGTAGACATAAGGTTAGTACTTATGTCTCTATGGAGACTCACTTATCATCATATTTCCATGTAGGCGACACCAAGTTTTCAAGTGAAGGCACATCAACTGATCAAGGTTGTCAGAGAATGCACCGACATTCTCATAAAGGAGGAAGTTTCATTTGAGTTGAACACCAAAGATGAAACTAAATTTGATTTTGACTACACATTGAAGCAATTCCTAGATCAGGTCAATATGAAAAAGGAAAGCTAAAACCTCAAACAAAGCCACAAAGATTGCCCATCAAACGAATGTAAAAAAACCAAAAACATCATAGAGGATGCACAAGAGGCCTGGAAGAGACCACTAGAGAAAGTATTGGGATAAAAACAACACCACATGCATCTTAATGGATGGATTACCCCACCGCCTACTCTCCCTTGGGAAGCAATGTTCAACAATCCTCACAACATTATCCAAGAACATGGTCTCACACTTAGATAGGAAGATGGACCAATGTCATGGACTCCATGGTTCAAAGGTGACAATTAGAGCATAATATGTTACAATGTTGATTTTGTTAAGGTTTGATATTTTGGTACTATGGATGTTCTACAAATGGAAAGTTGTTTGTATATTTTTGTATTTGATAGACATTCAACTAAGATCTCATGCACTAGACTTGTTTAATGCTTTATAACTAATAGAAAAGATTAAGATGATAAATTTATTTTCAATTATTTTATTAGTTCCTCCATAGGATGTAAACTAATAGAATTGTTTAGGTACATTTTTTATCAATATGAAAATTCAACCATCCAATCACAACAAATAATTAAATCTATTCGATAAAAAACATTAGAGTTGTTTATTAATATTTATTTTTAATAATTTTTAAATATGATTTTTTGAATTTTGATGTGTTTGAGATTCTTGAAACATTATTTTTCCCTCAAATAAATATAGATTTTGTATCATAACAATAACAATAAAAAATTCGCAAGGATTGATGGTTTGGGTATGGGCAATAATAAATTTGCATGGCCCAAGAAGTTGAAGTACAAGAAAGAGGGATTTTTAATTATTTCCCTATGCATGTTCTTGTATGCCGAGCAGAGAAAAGTTTTAATTTTTAAATGGGTAAAGTGCATTGGAAATGATGGAAACGAGTGTGAGAAAGATAATGGTTGCTAAGATGTGATTTCTCTTGCTAATATGGATGCTCACATTATTACTATTAATTGTGGTTATTATATCCACCTTTGGGCTTTTCTGCCTAAGTGTGAAGTCTTCTTTAGCAATTGTGTCTAGGTTTTCAGGAAGAAGAGAAGAGAGGGAAAAATTGCAGAGATGGGTGGTGACTTGATGTGCATTGAGCTGGCTATGATTGAGGAAAATGCGAAAAAGCCCTTGGTGTTATATTTGTTGAAGGAAGGTAGACTTGTCTCATTTATGGAGGCACTTAATGGACACAATGAAAATTGCTCCATTCAATTTTTCAACTCCTACAAGGACAAAAAAGTAACAATAAATGGTATCTCATTCCTTATCTCTGAGGAAGTGATTACTCTGGCGACGAGTTTGGCCATGAAAGGATGGAAGTCGCAGAAGGTGACTAGGGTGGCCGATGATGTGAGCCTGCAATGCTTCTTTGTGGATGGAGAGGAACCTAGTTGGCACAGAGGTGGCTTCATGCAGGAGAAGCTTCCCAAACCATGGAACAAGGTCTGTTTGGTTTTGATGAAATATTTAACCCTAGAAGGAAGGTATGGAGTCTATTACTATTACCACTTTCCTCTCCTTAATCATTTCTACCACTAAGATTTTATTTCTATTATGTTTTTTCTATTGCATGAGCTAGAGGATTCTGTTATGGATGTGAAAGAAAAAATGAGAAAGGGGGTAAATTTCACCATTTTACATCAAGGTTTAATATTAAGGCTATATCAATTCCACCTCACCCTGGTCCCCCTAGGATTGTAGAAGTTGACATCCCTATCCATCCAAACCCTCGACCCCAAATTGCCTCCCTTAGGATTATAGGGCCAAGTGCCCCTACCCTACAACCTTCATCTAGTGGGTCCCTTGTGAAGCCCACCCCCATGGGGAAAAGAGGGAGATAGGATAAAGGGAAAGAGAGAGAGGTTGAAGAGTTGGAGTAGAAGGGGAGAAGGGGTAGGTAGAGGTTAGAAAAATCTAATGCAAAGAGGAAATTGAAAGTGGGGGGTATTGCAGGAGGAGGAGATAGATTCTAAGGATTTGGGATGCCCCTAATAGAGGATGAAAGAAAAGGTGATAAATTTTGGGGTGGGAGGAAAGGAGGAGGAAGAGGAGATTTCAGACTCCTCCCAATTGGTTTTGGGTGAAGGAAGAAAGGAAAATAAGGATGTGTCGCATGTTTCAACAACTGTTGAATTGGGGTGTGTGGACCTAATGATGGATCAGTTCCCTGAAATGGTGGATAGGGTGCCCTCCCCATCATGATCTCCTTCCTTGTCAAGGCTTTTTTGAAAGATGTTACTAACCCCCTAATTGTGCAAGAAGCTACTAAGACAAACTGATGGCTACCCTAATGAGATGCAGAAGGCTTATAGTAAAGTGTGGGAGAAAATCTAGGCACTGGAAGAGAGAATGCACCTACTCACTAAGTTTACATTTAAAGTGACACATGTGGCTGCCACTATACTAAACCTCCTCAAGGACATGGAGGGAGACCTGTCTAAGGAGGATTCAAAGAAGTTGTTTGACTTCCTTGTGGAAGACTGGGAAAACATCCTCCTGGGAAGGAAGGAGGCCAAGAAATCTTAAGGGCTCCTTTTGTTTATTTTAATGTTGTTTATCTGTTGGTTACCTGACTTGAATGGTTGTAAGGATGATAAGCCTTTGTTTATATTTTACTATAGTTTCTCTAGTTTTAAAATAGGTAATATGTTTAAGCCTGCTGATACTTGATTAATTATGGTTCTAAACCTTGTTTTTGTCTTACTTAGTGGTAGGGTGTAGTTTTGATTAATGGTAATCTACTGGTAGTTGACCAGTTTGTTTGTTATGGGCCAACCTCCTAGTTTTGGCTACTTTTAATTCAAAAACAATAAAAATAAATTTAGGAACCTGATGGCCATGAGATTCTAGAAGTTTTTGCTTCTTTCTAGGAAGGTTATCAACCTCCAAGATGATTGTCTTCTACAGGTTGCCCTAGAAATTCCCTATTCATTAGACAGAATCTTAAAAATCTTTCCCCAAATCATTTTGCATTGGTGAGTTTTAATTAATGTTATCTATTTTGCTAAGGAATAATTGAAGCTTGCAACATTAGGGGATTCAAGATTTAAACAAGATCTAATCTTGGTTGGAACTGTTACTTACGCTTGAGGTTGAGTGATTTAGTTCTCCATTCTTTCAAAATTCTTTATGTTCTTATTAGTACTTGCCGACATTTTGAATTTTACACTTTAACTAGTGATTACATTTTTTTGGTTTGTACAAGTCATAATTAATTGATTTTAACTTTTGTTATCAAACTAAAATGTCGCATAACATAGATGCAAGATTTTTAACTTAAAAATTTTTTGAAAATATATTTCTAAGATTTGACTGGGTGAATAATTTAGCTATTATATTGGTTGAGTTTGATGGATTGCATAATTATTTTTATTAATGTCAATGAGATATATTTTTTATATTTCTTTTTGAATGTAAGTGGGATGGTTTATATTTTTAATTATTTCAATATTTCATTTTTTATAATATAATTTTTGTCATTTAATTAAGAATACTAAAAAAATATATCTCTTATATTATATAAATGTTTTAGAAATATTATTATAAATATATTATAATTTATTTATAATATAATAGTATTACATGGTATATATGCAATAGAACATATATATCAATAATTATATTAATAAATGTAATTTAAGTTTAAATTATACTTATAATTAATATCATAATAAAAACTATAAATACATAATATTTTTATTAATTAAAATATTTAATAAACTATATAACAAATTTATTAAATTAAAACCATATTTATATAAAAACTAAAGCAAGTACTAAGACACTATGTGGCACTTATTTCCTTTAACTTCATTCAGTTAGGTAGATATCATGTCACTTGTTGCATATTTAATCTCAAGATTTTCAATATTCTTTCCATCTGCAAGCCTTTGGTGGATACTTTTGGAACAAGTGCCATATAATGACTTAGTACTTGCCTTAGTTTTAATAGTTTTCAGTATAAATTTAATGTTAAAATAATAAATTTATCATAGTATATAAAATATTTTAATCAACACAAATCTTATATAGCTAAATTCTATTCATATATTTCATATATACTATTATAAATAAATTATAATATGAAAATAATTTTTTTTAATAATAATGTATAATAGTGTCTCTTAAAATATTATATAATATAAGTATAAATCATAGTTTAGAAAATATTTTAGTTGAATGAAAAAAATTTAATTCTTAAAAATAGAATATTGAAAGTATAAACATCTAAACTAACTTACAAATAAAAATATTTAACTTCAGCCCTGCACATATAAGACTTAAAACAATTTACATAATCAAATCATCAAAAAATATTTTATCGAAATTATGTAGTTAAAAAAGTAATTAAATTTCAAAATGATAAATTTAAACTCATAAAAATAATAAGTTATAATCACAAGTTAAGAGATATTTTTCAAAAATTGTCACAATAGTACTTAGCCTATAAGAGATTTTTCATTATTGACATCATGCTTTCCTCTCTACACATAATTTACACTTCATTCACTGCACATATCAAAATTATGCTATTTTAGTAAATCAATTTTATTCTTCTCCATTAATTGCTTTAGTAAACAAGTCCCACATAGTAGCTCAGTACTTACCTTTATCTTTTATATAAATATAGTTTTAATTTAATAAATTTATTATAATTTATAAAATATTTTAATTAATAAAAATATTAGATAATTATAGTTTTCTATAATGATATTAATTATAATTTTATTTATAAATATAATTATTAATATATATGCTCTATTGTATATATGTCATGTGATAATATTATATTAGCAATATATTAAATTATGAAAATAATAATATTTTTATAATAATAATAAATAATAGTATTTCTTAAACTATTATATAATATATGAAATCTATATCTTTTAGTATTTTTAATTGAATGACAAATATTATATTATAAAAAATATATAATATAAAAATATAAAAAAATAAAACCAAATCATTACATTAAAAAATATTAACCATTAATGAATAATATTCGCCATAATAAAAACTAACTCTTAAAAATTATTTGTTTTACAATCCATCCAGCCAATATAAGAGCTAAATGAATTCAACTAATCAAATCTTTGAAAAATAATTTCTTAAAATTGTAATGTTAACAATCATGCATTTATGCTATGCAACATATTAGTTCGATAAAAAAAATTAAAATCAATAAATTTTTAAGTCATAAAAACCAAAAACATTAATCACTAGTTAAAGCATGAAATCTTAAAAGTATCACAATGGTACTTAGCCTATCGACAAATACTAATAAGAAAAGAGAACCAAAGAAGCTTGATTAACATTTAACAATAACATTCCTTATCATGACAAGAAGAGCATATATTAAAGCATTCTGCATGGAATTGGCCAAAGATATTACTTATTTTTGTGTTTGAGAATTATTTTTCTAGACTTTTACCCCACAAAATGCTATAGAATGCAAATAAAGCTCACATTTAGGTGTGTTTTGTTACATGAATTAGGATTCACAAATATGTGTGCATTAGACTCTATAGAAGGAAAATCCAAAATTTTTAAATTTTTTTTATGTTTGTAAAGAAGTTAAATTTTTTTTTAGCTCTATACAACTAATAAAAATAACAATCTTGAAGTATTCTAATACAAAATGGACATAAAGTTCCTTGCCTATGGTATGTTAATGTTGGTTATAGTTATACCAAAGATAAGATCCCACTTGAAAATACATATGGAATAGTTAGGAGCCCACTCAAGGATGGGAAAGAGATATAAAACTCCCTAGAAGTAATTTCAATCCTTTGCATTTTTCTACCATTGTGTTGTCCAGATATCAAAATTGCTCCAAATTTCCAAAATCCTCATCATGTACAACTATGGTTATCCCTTCAACGAACCTCTTTTTAAAGGTTAAAATAATTGCTTCTCCTCAATATTTTAAAGAATTTTTGTCTTTCAAATATTTTTGGTTCATTCCTCTCTCCATCTAACACTTTGATTTTTGAAATCTAGTTACTGAGTCTCAAGTTACCAAAGGTTAATGAAGCATCCAAAAACATGTATTTCATTTCAAAATCTTAACCTTTCCAAAAAAAAAAAAAAAGATAAATTCCCAAAACATGTGTTTTCAAATAAATAATTAACCATTAACCTCCTCTAGAAAGGTTATGGTTCAGGATCCCAAAGTTGGGTTTCATTTCAAAATCTTAACCTCTCAATGTAAAAGGTTAAGATAAGTTTCAAAAATGCATATTTTCTTCCTAACCATTAACAATTAACCATTAATCTCTCATCCAAAGGTTAAGGTTAGGATCTCAAAACATGTATTTAGAATAGAGTTGTTAACTCCTTTTACAAATGATAGAAATGAGAATTGAGGAGATTATCATCTCAAAGGCAAGTGCACGTAAGTGTTGAGATGGGAGCATGAGATGAGTTCTGATTATGCCATGAAAATGGCATATTTACCATTTGACAAAATATTTTCATCATCTACTCAAGGCTCATTGGTAGACTAAGAGGGAGTTCTTGCTGTCTTTTGCTATCCTAGCTTGTTGTATGTAAGATCTCCATCACATTGCAAAAATAGTGAATGAGTGTTGCATGGAATAGGAGAAGAAACCCAATTATTTTCTAATATTTGTATTGCCAGAGAAAACACAAGCCTATTATCTCTCATTTAGGACACTCAATATAGATGCATCAAGAATACATATGTGATCTGATAGAAGGCTATACCATATCTCCAAGTATTGGTAAATAGATTTGTCACTTGAAAATGGCCCAAGAGAGTGTATGTGGAAAACTATTCACAATAGTTGGATAGGCCCTTGATATGCAACCTTCCTCTATGTTTAGAGGGGAAGCTCCCTCATGTGATATAATTTTGAAGTTTTTCAAATAAAGATGAAATCAAACTTTGAAAGATCAATAGAAAACCATTGATGATGAATGCACCGCATGACTTCATAGCTTTCTTGGACTAACTTAAACTACTAATAACAACAATCAAGATCTACCCTTGAGAATCACCACTAGCACAATGTTGATCCAAATATTCATAAACATCTGCACAATACCATGAAAATGTTCACTGTAAAGATAATAAACTTTTTTAACAATTTAGATTTTGAAAGAAGTGAACTCAAATAAAATTTTCCTTTATTTTCTTGCACCAAGAACCTAAGAGGAATTTTCAATTACAAAGATAAAATTTGTACACACTTTCCAAATATTATCTTATCACCAAAATCTAACCTAACTCTTCTCCTATTCAAAAGTCCAAAAAAGTCCCTTGACAAAGCTAAGATGATTCCTTATATAGAGATCAAGGTTAAGAACTACCCTTCCATGGTTAATAACTACTTCCTAAATATGTGATTTAGGAGAGGTTAATTAACCTTACAAAACTTAACCAAACATGACTTGAATCTTGGACCTTAACACCTTTGGAGGAGAATATCAAATAATAAAACCTTATCGATCTCCTTTTGAACTTTGAATCATTTATTCAAATTAAATCACTTTATTAATGAGAACACATCCATCTTTCCATGTACAAATCAAGAGCATAAGGCATATAAGTGTCCATCAAATACTGACTTTATATTCACTATCTCTCCAAGTGTTGCCAAAGATTCATTGCTTCCATGATGATGTTTATTAAAAGGTTGGCCCTTGCATAGAGGTATATATCAATGCCATTTTAACCTATATTTTTCCTACAATTATCACATACTATGTGAGAGTATCTCATAGGAATTCCATCAAAATGATTGGGTTGAAAGTTGATGGACTTCATGATTCATGCAATTACCACATCCTCAAGAGATGAAAATCTATCGACTAATTCTAATGCACTGAATTTCGTTTACTATGCATGGAAGTCCTTGTAGTCTTTAAAAAATAAATTTAGCACTCAACTCTCACTACTTCATTTGTGCAGTCATACACTTTTGAGGCATTTTATTACATTGCCTTCTATTTTACTAACAATATGACATGATGCAAACTTCCTTGAATGTGAACAAGCTCATAATTCAAATTTTTGATGGTTCCATTGTTCACATATAATTAACCATTTCTTTGATTCCACATTAGAGATGTGTATTCATTCGAATGATTCAAAATATTTTAAGTACCTATGCTTTGATAAATGTGCATGAAGTCACTCCAACACTTTGATGGATGTTCAAAAATTTGTGCACGACTTGATACTTGGCATTTATGGAGGTCATAGGTGTTGTGTGTTTTAATCTCTACTTGGTATTCCACCAATAGTGTACATTCAATTTTCCATTGGACTAGCTTATGAAACACTCTGTGTATGCTCAAACTTAATCAAACACCAAGCATGATTACTTTCTCGAGCTTTTGCAATTGCTATTATTTATAGAAGTCATTCAATAACTTCCTAAATACCATTTTAAAGCTTTCATCTTTTGAGCTTAAAGAATGACACATTTATAATAACTGATCTACAATATCCTAATCAATATACATCTTTGAATATCTACTTTCACCATCCACCAAGTTTGATGACTTTTTATTGCAGGCATGGGTCATTTCTTGTATTCCTCTTAAACTTCAAACTTCAAACATGAAATTTCAACTTCAATGGTGATCCAGTATTTTGTCAAATAGTTCACATGCTTGTCTATGGTCAAGTTGAGAATGCAAAACTCAAATTAAACAGCTTTGTTGCCTTGTCTATAATTGTGAATCCGTACTCCTAGATCATGATGATCTTCATGTGCATGGCTTGCATTTCATGTCATATCAATGTGCCAAAAAGTCCAAACTCTCTCCACTAGCCACTCTGAATCTTCCCTATCAGCCCATCAGTTTCAACAATGGTGGAGGTCCTCATTCATGTGACTGCTTTAAAGTGGCACTTGATAAGCATTGTTGACATTTTCATAACCGACATTTCAATGTGCACATAGTTTATAATCAATTTAGTTTCCCCTTTGGATAGAATACTTTGGAGGTATTCTATTGAACAACCAACCATTTTTCTCATGTATTTTGAGAGCATTTTGTCAAACAACTCACACACCTTGTCCAAGTGACTGTGTTATGATCTTTCCAATTGCTGAATTAATTTACAAAGTCATGAGTTGATGGAAGTTGGGCATTTGGTCAAACAATTGATAATATCACCAAATAGATATTGTGCTACACACTTCCTTTGGGTGACATTAGGTTTTATCCTTGTGGAATTCAATGTAGACTAGGGGCATTGACTTCTCACAATCTAATGCTTTGTAGTCTCCCTTTAATTGGTCATATACAAGTCATAAACATAATATTATGTAAAATAGATGATACTTAATGCTTGTTTATCATGTGAGAAATAAGATATTCTTTTCACATTGATTATTCAATTCATTTGAAAATGATTTAATAACACCCTCCAATGTACCACAGGCTAGACAGAGGAGATGCTAGGAATTAATTGGTCAAATAAGTCACATGCTTAGGTTTCTAGTTTTTATTTCTATATTCGAATGCCTTTCAACTCTTGGAAGCCCAAACTAACCCATTGCTCACTGCATGAATTCTCTTTGATATATTTGCAGTAAGTGATTTGAGAGTTTTTCAAACTCAAACATCTTTCCTTTGACTCCTTATTATACCCATTATCTCTGCCTTTCAGTTTCTTTACTTTTATCAACTCAAAGGTTAATAGCCATCTCAAAAATACATGTTCTAGAAGTTTATCTTAACCTGCTTTAAAAAAAAAAAGTGGATAGGTTAAGATTTCAAATTGAAACATGTGTTTTGGACCCCAAACCTTAACCTTTTTAGATGAGAGGTTAAGGTTAATGGTTTGGAATATGTGTTTTGGACCCTGAACCTTAACATTTTTAGATAAGGTTAATGGTTAATAATTGAAATGAAAACACATGTTTTGGAAACTTATCTTAACCTTTTTGATGGAGAGGTTAAGATTTTGAAATGAAACATGTGTTTTGGGATTCTTGATTAACCTTTGATAACTTGGGACTCAGGAATCAGATTTCAAAAATTTGAAGTGTTGGACGATGATAGGAACAAGCAAAAGATATTTGAAAGGAAAAAATGCTTAAAAATTTTGAGGAGAAGAAATCATGTTAACCTTTAAAAAGAGGTTCATCCAAGGAATAACCATAGTTTGACATGATGTGGATTCTTTTTTGAAAATTTAGACCAATTTTTATATCTAGGCAACAATCTTGAACTAGTCTAACATGTGATTCAAAGTCTCTTAGAATCCATGCATAAAGAAATGATTCATTTCCAATCCAAAAAATTTAATGGAAGCATAGAAAAATACATGAGACTAGATTTGACTTGTTTGATGAAATGCACAATTGGAATGTGATCACCGAATCCCTTAGAAGCAATATGAAATAATTATGCAAATCATGAGTTACAATAATTATGTGCAGATGAAAGATTCAAAGCCTTTAGTGAGGGTGAGTTTAAGGTGTCAGGAGAATTACACAAAAATATTCAATCCCATAGAACTTGTGGGTGTGATTGAATGATCTTCATCAGTATCCATATGAATGCCTACTATGAGTTCAAGAACTCAGTCGAATGCATAGTGGCAAGTTGCATGTATGCAAAATGTGGGATCATAGAGAATGTGATCAAATTGTTTGATCCAATGGGATTAACAAAAATATCATAGAATGGTTTGACAAGACTACTTGATGGAATGTCTAAGGCATCACTTCAAATCTAGAATGATGATTGTGTGAAAGAATGCCTCAAGGAGATTTCTCCATGTGGGACATTATGATTGCTGAATTTATAGTGAATAGCATTGATTGGTAGCATATTATTGGAAATATCAAGCATATAAACTTGATGCTCAATGCACGATTCATCATCCTTTGTGAACTCTTACCTCTAGCTTGAGCACATGATTTGTTTGACAGAATGTCCAAGACTTACCTCCAACTCGCAGGAAAGAAATATTTGAAATGTAACCTCAAAACATAGTGTTGGATACATGAAATAACAATATAATCTTCAATGTGCTTGATAGAGAAGCTTTGAATCTTGGGTGGGACATAAAAAAATCCCATGCACACTTTCTAATTTGCAACATAATTACATTGATTTTTGGCAAATGGTTGAGCATGGAATCAATTGAAAAAATGCTTCAAAGTAATGATGGACTATAAAATTATGAAATGTGAGACCAAAGACATAGAGGGAACTACTAGAGCAGACCTTCAAGCAATCACATGGATTGTAATGGTTGAGAGTTGTGCACAAAATGGAGTGTTCAATCATGTCTTAAGCTTGTCTCAATAAAATGCAAATAGTGAGCATGCAAACTAAACCACCACCTTGGTTGTAGCTGTACACATCAAGTTCATCTTTTGATTCTATTTGTAAAGTTGTAGGAGGAGCCTCTATCTAGAAGAATGGTGGATATATGATCAAAGTTTAGAAGAAGAAATTCTTTAACATAGTTCAAGTTTTGATTCTTCATCAAAGTTAAGACTACAAAAGTTTCATGCTTGAAAATAGTGATTTTTGTCACTTCTGGCCATATGTGTAATGTTCCTAAGGTGAACTATAGGTGATCTCAATCTATAGGTAATTACTTGGGTAGCCTTGTCATGTGCTCCCAATAGAAAATGCTTCAAGTAGTTCTCCCTTCGTGCTTCAGGTAGTCTTTCCAGTGCCTCAGGTAGTTCTCCTTCGTGCCTCAGGTGGTTAGTGCATTAGGTATGGTGGAATCAAGAGGCAAAAGGGGTGACCATATAGTGGTTGTTGGGAGGTGGAGTGTATGTGAAGAGTGCTAAGGTGGCTGTACAGTGTGTTGTATGGCTGATAAGTAAAGGATGGAAGGGAAGTACAATGGATTGAAAAGATGGTAGGTCATATGGGTGATGATGAGGCCATATAGGAATGTTTAGATGCCACACAAATGGCGTTCGAGCCACAAAAAGGAATGCAGATTCACTCATACAAACATAAGAAGATCAGATACAATATTGGAACTCGAATATGAATGATTCTTCAATATATGCCAAAAGATGGTGCTTTGATTTGCCAAATTTGAGCAAAGTGTTATAGGTGATGTAATATGGTGAGGGTTTAATCCCATCAAAACTAAGATGACCAAATAGGGAAGATCTTTCACTTTCAAAATGGAAAACAACAGGGAATCCCAACTAGAATTCATAGTACAAAGAAAATAATCCAAATTGCATACTAACTATAATCTGCATGCTATGCTTAAATAACTTTCAAATAGACATCGTAAGGGTGTACAAAGATAGCCAATGGTCAACACCTATGAAAAAATTAATTAAAAATGGGTCCAAGATATACTAAATCAATTGGAACCCACCAATACAAACATTAATAACTTGGGCCCCAAATTAATTAAAATTGGGAACATTACAAATCCTCGCCACCCAAAAATTGCTTGTCCTCAAGCAATTCACAACTCTAGGATCCCAAACCATGCGTGGAGGTCAATAGTTGTATCTTTTGAAGTCTTCATATAGAATCATGATCACATACACACACTTAGGAAAGGAAAGTAAATATTCATCAAACTTTCATTGCACCACTTTGATATAAATGTTGTCGTGTCTTGAGTCACTAAGATCTGAAGGATGCCAATCATAACATACATCGATGTCATCATGTTCATCAATCTCTTTAGGTATGGTCATACATATAGACATTAATATTGGTACAAACCCAACAATTCTAGTTGTAGATAAAACCTTGGCAGCACACAGAACTTCAATTGAAACCTCGACAATGGATGGAGCCTCAATAATGAGCAATGTCTCAATGGTTGTAGCTACACTAGCAGAAATACAATAATGACATGGATGACCACAATGATGATGATGGGCACAAGCTTGGCATCGGTAATAGACATAATGACAGTGACTAACACAATGATGGTGATAGATGCAATGATGACGATGAATACAATGACGTCGATAATAGACACAATGATGGTGACTGAAAAATTGATGGTGGCATACGCAATGAAGATGATGAATACCAAAATGGTAATGATGTTGATGGCTACAATGACAATGATAGATACAAACTTGATGATGATGATGAACAAAATGACAAAGAAAAACATGATGGTGGTAGACATAATGGTGACTGACATAAACTCGATGACAGTGATGGACACAAAAATTGTGACAGAGATGATGGTGATGGAATTGGTGAGGGACTTTGCAACAAACATGGTGACGATGATAGACACAGTGACAACCATAACTAGGCTAACGAAAACAAACACAACTATAGTGACAGATACAACCACAGTGACAGACATACAACTTTGGTGATAGACATCACCATGATCATGGACATAGCTTTGGTGATAGACACACAATCTCAGCAACAACCTTGGTGATGAGCATAACTTGATCTATACATGTTGAAAAGATCTATACAAGCAACCTCTTCAATTTTTTGGTGTTCTCCCCAGGTTGGTGTAGAAGAAAGATTTAACAATTCCTCTTGGATCAGCCATGTAATAATGCCTTCCTTCTGGTGTAATCTATCATCTTTATTACTACCAACTATTTTCTCCCACTTGTGCAAATGAGATATTAGTTTTTCTTCACAATGTTTTAAAATATGACCGACCAATCTACATGCAACTATAGAGAGGACACATTCAATATTACGAATAACCCATAACATATATGTGGTGGGTTGGGATATTTCATCCATCTCCTCAATGCATGAAATCATAAGGCTCTCCATAGCAATTGAAACCTTAGTATCATGATCTACCTTGATGGTGGACAAAAAGTGATGAAACATGTCATTGACTAGATTTTGCAATTCAAGATCTAAGAGGAGTTTACCCATTTTAACATTTGCACAATTCTCCAAGGTTGTAGATTTTCTACAAAAGGGATCAACACTAATGTCATCTAGACTTTGAAATCTGTCAATGATCAAATGTAGGATCTCTATCATGGTGTTATCATCATATGGTGTTCTAGGAGCCAATATTCTCAAGATCTCATTGAGACATGCTGCAACTGCCAACCTTTTCCCCTTGTCATGGTGTCATAAAATCCTGCGTTGACTTAAGGCATCTTTAATCGGTGAGAGGATTCTTTGTATAAATCTTGAAGGTAATTGGTTAACCTTACACAAACATACTTCCAACAAATCTAATAGAAGATCAACACCTTCACTGAGCTCCTTGCCAATCCCATGTAGTGTCTTCAACCACCACTCTCTATTGCTACTTGGCACCATAACACTATCCCAATCCCAAAATTTCTTAATCATCCCAACAGGCTGGCAAGATCATTGGCTCCAATACCATTGTAATGTTCCCAAGGTGAACTATAGGTGATCTTGATCCATAAGCAATCACTTGGGTAGCCTTGTCGTGTGCTCCTAGTATAAAATGCTTCAAGTAGTTCTCCCTCTATGCTTTGGGTAGTCTTTCTAGTGCCTCAAGTAGTTCTCCTCCGTACCTTAGGTAGTCAATGCATTAGGTACTATAGAATCAAGGGGTGACCATACGGTGGTTGTTGGGAGGTGGAGTGTATGTGGAAAGTGCTAAGGTGGCTGTATGGTGTGCTGTACGACTAATTGGTGAAGGATGGAAGGGAAGTATAGTGGATTGAAAAGATGGTAGGCCATATGGGTGATGAAGAGGCCATATGAGAATGTCTAGATGCCACACAAATGGTGTTCGAGCCACAATAAGGAATGTAAATTTGCTCATACAAACACAAGAAGATCACATATGGTATTAGAACTTGAATATGAATGATTCTTCAATATATGTCAAAAGATGGTGCTTTGATTTGCCAAATCCGAGTGAAGTGTTATAGGTGACAAAATAGGATGAGGGTATAATCCCATCAAAATCGAGATGACCAAATAGGGAAGATCTTTCACTTTTGAAATGGTGAACAATAGGGAATCCAAATAGGAATTCACAGTATAGAGAAAATAATCCAAATCGCATACTAACTACAATCTACATGCTATGCTTAAATACCTATCAGATAAACATCCAGAGGGTGTACAAAGATAGCTAACAATCAACACCTATGGAACAATTAATTAAAAATGGGTTTGAGATATACTAAATCAATCAGAACCCACCAATACAAACATTAATAGCTTGGGCCCCAAATTAATAAAAATTGGGAACATTACAATATGTTAAGGATAAATGATCATTCACGGTTAATTTTGTTGAGGTTAATTAACCTCTTCCAAAACATGTGATTGGGAGGTGGTTATTAACCATAGAGGGGTAGTTCTTAACCTCAATGTTTATATAAGGAATCATTTTGGCTTTGTAATGAGACTTTTTGAACTTTGGAATAAGGGAACACTTATGCTAAAATTTTGATGAGAAGAATTTTTTTTGAAAGTATGTATAGATTTCATCTTGAAAATTGAAAATCTAAATTATGTTCTTGGTGCAAGAAAATAAAATGAGAAATGTGTTTGGGTTCTTTTTCTAAAATCTAGATTGTTGCAACATAAAACTGTTGATTCTTTTTGTAGTGAATATTTTTATGATATTGTGTGAATGTTTATGAATCATGAATCAACATGATAAAAATGATCATTTTCAGGTATAGTTCTTGATTGTCTTCATTATTAGTTTATGTTAATTCAAGAAAGTTGTGAAGTCATGTGGTGCATTCGTCATCAATAGCTTTCTCTCTATATTTCAAAGTTTTAATTCATTTATGTTAAAATAAAATAAAATACACCCATTATATGAGGGAGCTACCCCTCTCAAATGCAGAGGAAGATTGTAATTTGGTAATGATTAGTTTCAATCTCTCGAACTATTTGCATAGTTGTCACTATTCATAGGGCAAACAGGTTTAGTTTCAGAAGTGACTATCATAGTGACAAATTTGTTTGTCAACACATTGTCACCATAATTGTTTAACCAAAAATATAGTAGTTGAGGTGTATTTTGAATGCATCCCATTGAATGACGGTTATCATGGATTGAATTGGAATTACAGTGCACTTGAATGAAAGTTCATATGCCACATTTACAAGAGTGTACAAGATGTAGAAGCCTCAATAAAACATGTTCTCTTTAGTATTATTGCAAAATATGGCCTCTAATAACTATGACATTTGTCCTAAAATGTACCCATTCTATATATAATATATTGCTCAAAATAAATGATTCAAAACCATGAACAAAACTATGAACATTCAGGGGAATTTCTATCATGATTTTTATTGCTCAAACTAAATACACAATGGTAATTTTCACTAATTAAAAAAATATTTTTAATCAGTGAAGATGCTATTGATGATGTTCATATTAATTATCTATGTTCATGATAAGTATTTATCTTTTTGGAACATAATTTTTGGCTAGTAATTGGGGATGACATTCAAACGTCTATAAAATATTATGTTAGATTGCTTTAGTCAATGCAAGTTTTTCACAATGTTCTTTTGTGGAACTTTAGAGTTAATATTTTTGGTTTAAAATGTTTCCAATACAAATGATTAGGAGTATAATCCTCCACATTTTCTTATGAAAAATATGACATTTCCCTGCTGAATATGCTTTTAAATATAGACTTATACTTGAAAAATAAGGTGTGCATAGCCAAGCATCCTTGAACATCTTATTTTATTTCTTCTAATTTTTTAACAAGAAGGTAGCATTAATTACTCATAATTTTATATTAACTTTTATGACAATACTTATAAATAAAAAGCTTTTGTTAAAATTTCAAAAATAAATTGTTCTCTTAAATTTTGTTAACCTTCAACAATAATTTTAACATTATAGTATTTTAAAATTATTAATTCATTAAATATATTTATATATAACATAGATTTATTGTTATTTATTTCTAATTTATTAAAATTTAATTTTAATGTGTAAGCCAACAACAAGACACTTTGAAGATTGATTAGACATAGTGAATTTTTTTTGAGCTTTTTGATAGGGACCTCAACCAATAAGAAAATGAAAAAAAAAAATCCACACTAATCCACCAATTTGTGACCAAGAAACCAATAGAGTTCATAGCATTATGGGCTAAGTCCATAGGCCTCATCATAACAATAGTAATCTATTCAATGAGATAGTTGAATTTAATTGAGCCTCAATGATGATTTTTCAAAGTTATTGTATTTTTTGTAGGTGATATACTATTGCAATCACTTGCTCTTAATTCATGATTAATATTTTCTAATTCAACCATTCAAATGTAATTATTTTTTATTTTTATTTTTCATTTTACTAATGTTCAAATGTGAAAATTCTAAGCTCTAAAACCATTTAAAATATTTTACATTAATTTGATTAATTCATATATATGAGGTCTTATAGAGAAGATTTCAAGGAAGCACTACCCATATTGCATGAAATATTTTAGGATGCACACATATATATAAATATCAAATATATAAAACATGTTTAATAATTTTCAATTTAAATAAAAGATTCAACTTGAGATATATAATTTATATCAATTCAACTTATTATTTAAGAATAGAGAATTGAAATCTAATTCTTCCTTATTTTTAGGGTTACCTACTAATTTTATCCACCTTATCATTTTATAAAAGAGTTGCCAACTATAGACTAATTCCAATCTCTTTGAAGTATAATGATTGAATAGTAGAACTATTTGAGAAGTTGTCCACTATTATTAGTAATTCAAGATTTTTAATTAACATTTTGAATTTAAGGTTGTAAGGAGTTAAAATTTTAATGTTATGATTTCATAGGTACCTAGCAACAAATCCAAATCTTCTATTTTTTTTTATTGGATTGTTTCAATTTGAAATATTTAAGTAGTATTTTTTGATATAAAATTTGATAAATAATTTAATTTAAAAGAAAAAATATTATTAAGCCGATAGGCTTCACTCCTTGGGAATTATTGACCAGAGTGTTTGGATTTACTAGCAATCTTGCATCGTTAAACGTAGAAATCGGTGCTGTGAAAGTTATACAAGACTTCACACTTTCTTGCTCCTCATCATGGGACCATGGTCTACTTCACTTGATGAAGTTCATCTTGAAAGAAAGAGCACTCTAGGGCCGAGAAGCCGATCTCATAAAGCTACACAAATGGAGTTGCAAAATACTCTTGGAAGAGATTTGTTATCTACTCATGCAAATATAATGGCTATTGTAGGCATCGTAGATGGTGGAGATGCAAGTTAATATGGATTGCAGTGGTTGCGAATGAAAAATTTGCAAGGCTCTTTCTCAACTCCAAGGTACATTAATTTATATATCATTCTTTCAACATAGTTTTTAAGGGTAAAAACACAAACTTGTGTCACCCTTTTGCAAAGGAAAAAACTAACAAAAGTATAGTTGTTCACCTTCAAAGACATAAAATTAGTATTATTATTTAGAATTTGAAAATTAAGTAAACTAATGAGATGTGTAGAAATGGATCAAGTTTGGGATTATAATTTTTAATTAAAAAAAAAGAAGAAATGATATATTTTCCTATTTTTTAAAGATAACTTTTAGTTGCTAAAAAACACTGTGAATTATGGGTCTAGTTCCCACCACAAATATTTCCCTTTGATCTTAGATTATGTTGTAGATAACATATATAGTTAGAACAATCAAAAATAAAAATTGGCTTTAGACCTATATTTTCTATTTTATAACGATTCAAATTTCAACTTATTCAAATCAATAGTTTTCATCTCCCACCACATTTTTCAAAATAAATATAATCCAACCAATTTTTTTTTTATAGACTCTAGAAGAGGACTCTCTCCTCTAGAACATTATGTAATTTTTATTTTTTAAAATATGATTTAATTATTTTTTCTTTCTCAAAATTGACATCTTCTCAAGTGTTAAAATACGTACTTGTAGAATTTTTTAATTATAATATACTATATCTAATTAATAGAATATGAACTCTATATGAGAATATTCTTGAGCTTGAGCTCTATAAAATGGTGTTTATATGTTATTAAAAAGTATCATAACAAATAGTAAGAGTTATTGAAACATCAATTTTCTAAAATAATTGTATTTCTTTAGTAATTGAGTACTATATAGTATAAAACATGCATTTAATGGACATTTCCAATTGGAAAAGTGTGAGAGCATATATAACTTAGCTAGAATAAATTTATTGAGATCGTACGTTTGAACAAAATTGTTTTTTTGATAGAAATACTCAAATTCAGTCGTTTTGATAAGTCAGCCTGAAAGGTGACACAACTTTGTACTTTTACCCTTAACCAGTACTCTAAATCAATTCTCCATTATTCTAATTTATTACTATTTTGTTGGATTTGTTTTTTTTAAAGGTGTAGATAATGTGGATATTGACATGGCAATGCAGAAAGTAATAGTGACTAGTTATGTTGATCAGAAAAGAGTCGTGAAGACCATGCGAGGATGTGGAAGAAGGAAAAAGTGTGGCCATATCTATATGATTCCAAATACACTTCTTATACCGATCGTTATTATGAATAAAAAATGTTTGATTCTAGCTATAATTACCGCAAGCACGGCTACAATTGAAGCAACCACAACTATTATCAAAATGCGCCTTATTCTACAGTTGATGATAAATTGTCAGACATGTTCAACATTGAAAATCCACATGCTTGCATAATAATGTAATGTCGTTTACCCATTTTATAGAGAAATATCTCAATTTGGTGAATGGTTTATACTTGTAGAGTTTTTTCATTTTCTTAATCATGAAGAAACTCTAGAAATACTAAATCACAAGTTACCCAAGGAACCAATGGAGTGCAATAGTTTGAACATACTATTTCTTTATGAAATGATGTGTTAGGGAATGTAGTATTTTGTAACTTTTATCAATTATTTTTTTCTTGAAAGAAAACAAAAGCTAAATATCAAATCACACAAGGAAAATGTAATACTTTTCAATAATTAGTAAGTTGTGTCTCAAGTCAAATTAGAAATTGTGTAAGAAATTTAATATTCAATGTCTTATGAAATAAATAAAATATATTGGTATTAAATTCTAATTTTTTTTAATACATACATACATACACACACACACACACACGTATATATATATATATGTATGTATGTATGTATGTATGTATGTATGTATGTATATATATATATATATGTATGTATATGTATATATATATGTATGTATATGTATATATATATATATATGTATGTATATGTATATATATATATATGTATATATATACATATATACACACACACACACACATATACATATATATATATATATATACATACATATATATGTATGTGTATATACATATATATATATATCTATATATATATGTATATATGCATATATACATATATATGTATATATGTATATATGTGTATATATATACATATGTATGTATATACATATACATACATATGTATATATATACATATGTATGTATATACATATACATAGATATGTATATATGTATATATGTGTATATATATACATATACATATACATATATCTACATACATACATGTATATAGATATATATACACACACACACACACACATGTATGTGTGTGTGTGTATAAAATTGTTCTTATAAAAATCTTTGGAAAAAAATGATATCTATTTATTACTTTCATGAAATTTTTATTATTATGTTGCTCTCATTATATCATATTTAATACAAAATTTAAGAATAAATACAACTTCTTATGTTCAATCTTTATATTATATTAACAAAAGCTAAACCAATCTCTATTATTAATCTTATCATTTTAAAAATTACTGTAAAAACCATATCATAACTATAATAACTAAGATCACTTTCAGTCAAAAACATCAAAGATGTTAGTAAAATCATCGAATCATCTAAACCATCAAACTGAACTGTCAAAGGGCACTCAACTGAACCAACTAAACCATCAAAAGTCAACAATCAAAGTTATTGAATTAAACTAGTACTGAAGGAGCACATTTTTTTCTCCCTCCTTATGCATCATGGACACAATAAAAAACACAATAACATCAAATACTTCTATGAAAATGAATGACTGTTTGTAGGAGAAGCAACCTACAAAATACACTCCCCCAGAATATAGAGAATTAGTGCAATAAGGATTGAGAAATGACTCCCGATCTTGTTCCAAACCGTTCAAAGGTTTCACTTGGAAAAGCTTTTGTGATAATATTAGCCACTTGAGCTTGAGTAGGAACATAAACTAATTGAAATTCATTTTCAAGTACCTTATACCTGAGGAAATGAAGCTTCGTTGCAATGTACTTCATTTGAGAGTGCAAAACTAGAGTTTTACTCAATTGAATAGCCCTAGTATTATCACACATAGTTGAAATAGTATTTGATACATGAATACTCAAATCTAATAACTTATATCCTATCCATACCAATTGAGTATAACATGTTGTAGCAACAATATATTTAGATTCACTTTTTGATAATGAAAAAATTTATTTCCTTTTGTTATATCAAGAAACCAACCTGTCACCAAGAGAGAATGCAACACCACTAGTGATTTTCTTGTCATCAAAACAACCTCACTAATCTGCATCTCTATAACCAACCAGAGAGAAATTGGTATTATGTGGATACCATAGACCATAATTAAGTGTCCCATGAATATATTGGAATATCCTTTTAACAACATTAAGATGTGACTACCTAGGTGGACATTGATTCAAAGAAACCATACATAGAACCTGCATTAGATTAGGCCTAGAGGCTATAAATAGAGAAAACTTCCTATCATTGATCTATGTTCATTTGACTAACTACTAGAGAATCATGAGTTTTAACCAACTTATAACTAATTTCCATAGATGTACTAACTATTTATCACATTCAATTTATCTAAATGCATCTCTCTCTCTCTCTCTCTCTCTCTCTCTCTCTCTCTCTCTCTCTCTCTCTCTCTCTCTCTCTCTCTCTCTCTCTCTCTCTCTCTCCCATTCTTCTCATTATATGTTCATCCTAAAATATATATGTATGATGTGTCATCATCTCATCTACATTTTATCTTATTTCTACTTCAATCTTTTCTATCATCAATTATTCATCTTTCTTGTTTGGTACATCTTTCACTATCATTTTATTTTCACCAATTTGGTTATCCATTTCTTCGTGCATCAACCATTTGTTCACATCACTATCTCATACATTTTTAAGCATACACTCTTTGATTTTATCTAGCATATACTCTTGAAATACTATATTATAGGATAATGCCCCACAACATGACATATAAATTCTAAGGATTTTTGTGTAAAATACTTCCCAATTACTAATTCCACGATACACCACATCATTCTGCAATAGAAGTGTACTAAATGACGCACCTCATCATTCTACAAAGAGATTTCCAAAAATAATGGCAAACTTTATTTGATGATATATAGTTTCAGAATAAATCCTCTTCAAAATATCTGACATGGCAGTAATCTAATGATGGTCTAACTATACACAAAATCTAATAATCCATCAAAGAAAAATGGTGCAGGAGCACCCACATAAAGTATTTAGGTCAAGTAGGTCAAGTTTTATGTATTTAGGTCAAATTTTATGTATTTAGGTCAAGTTTTATGCATGAGCCGACTTGAGAAATTTATCTTCATTTCGTAATTAGGATAAGATAATTTTCTTGGGATTTGTACAGATCATTGTTGGGTCATTCTTCCCCATTCTATACTAATCTAGAATTTTCTATTTTGTAATAATCTAGAATTTTCCGTAGACCGTCTTAGCAAGTATAAATAGAGTTTTAGGTTTAGGTTTAGGTCAAGCTTGAGAGCAAAGTTTTTGGAAACAAAGTTACGAAGAGAAGAAATTTGCAGGAGGAGCTAATGTATGACTGTTCATTTGATAAATTAAATAGAAGAATTTTATAATCTATCTCTTGTTGGTGCTGGTTCCTATTGCTATTGTGTTTGCTTCCGTTGTGTTTTACCTCTGCATCAAAAAAGAAATAAAGGAAGATTAAAAAATGGAGACAAATACTAATAGACATGTATGCAAAATATTTGTACCTGGAAGATGCTATGGTGGACAATTCAAAGATGATAGGTAGAGCAATATGAAATGACAAATGACAAGTAGAACAACAAGAAATGGTATCCTATTCTATGTCATAGACTAAATGAAAGAGAAGAGCCAAGCATATTTATAAATCTTTTAAAATAAATCAATGTTTAGACTTTTGTGATGAGTGGAAAAAAATCTCGTTTTTCCTAATTCATAACAACTATTAAACTTGCTGCCACTATAGAAAGGCCTCAAGAATATAAATTAATATGATTAATTTTTTTAAAATATTAATAATGAATTCTTATATTTATTTATGATTTTTTTAAAAATATTTTTTTTCATCTTTTTTATTTATGTAGCAATTCTTAATATCAACCTTTGAAATCATGGTGATTCATCTTCAGTGTGAAATTCTAAAATATAGAAAGGAGGTTTTATTTTGTTCAAATTTTATTCTAAGATAAAGTGGTAAATATTATGTGGTGATAAATAGCTAGATAGATAGATCAAAGAGAAATAACAAGCAATGAATATAGATAAAGATGCTGCAGCTAAAGAGATGGGAATGTTAATTTGTATATTTAATAAATATATAAAAACATGGTTAGGGTGGTATATAGAAAAGTTGTGAGTCAAATAAAGATATATCGATATAGAAATAGAGAGTGATCCAATCACAAGCTCCATATTAACATTTGATATATATTTGACTATTAGCATAACTCTTGCATCCCTCAAAGATGCAGTGCTAGTTTATAAATTCTTTTCAATTTTAGTTTATTTATTTTATGTTGGTTAAATCTATAAGTAAGAAAGCTGATTCTACTAAAAAAATCATTACTTCCTTTTAATATTTAAATTTTTTCAACAAGACTATTAAATTGACAATAGCAATTTGACAAGAGAGGACATGTTATGCCAAGTAAACTAGTATATCAAGTTGTATATCAAACTACAAGTTTTCAACACATGTAGTAAATATTAAGAACTATAATAATTGAATACTTCTTTCTATAGGCAAGAGGCTACAACACAATGGTAACTTGTGAGCCTCTTATGTGAGAGGTCCGTTCAAATTCACTTAACACATAAAAAAATTAATTCCAATAAATAACAATAATAAAAATAATAATAATAATAGTACTTCTCTCTGCACTATTTACTTCCATGTGAAGTTTTCAAACCTATACCTTGAAATCTCATTATTTTAATTCAATTCACTTTTGCATATAGATTTTACCATAGTCAAAATTTGAGAACAAAAATTTGATTCACTTTACCATAGTCAAAATTTGGGAATAACTCAATTTAGATTTTGTACTTCTAATACATTCTAATACATTCTAGAATTAAAATTGATAAATTACAATTCAAAAAATTATAATCAAAATAGTGAAAAAATTATCTATTTGCAGACTTTTTTTCTTTTACTATTCTAATTAATTAAACTATAGAACAAATACAAGAATTATTTTAAATTATAAATATTTATATATATACTTAGAAAAAATATTAATGTTCAAATATTAATTATTTTTTAATAGTTTTAAATATTAAAATATCAATAGAATATTAATTAAATGACAAAATATTTTTATTACAATTAACTTAATTATTTTTTATAACTATTATAATTTTTATTTTTACTACTCTACTTTAAACTATGTATGTGACACTTTAAAGCTTTTATCCTTTCCTACCTAACTAAAGCCAAGAACTTCAACACTTGCACCTTTTATTATGTTGTATCTATAAATTTATCACTACAAACTTCTTTTTTTAATATAGAATTTTGTTAAGCTGGAATATGTCTTGATATTTTAAGAAAATTTTTGAAAAGAAAATTTCACACAAAATTTTTATGATAATGTCTTTAAACTATCTATGCATATATGACGTTTCAAAATAGTAGATTGTCACAAAAAAATGCAATTTTATCTCCTCAGACAGTATAATTTCCTGTGATATAATGAAGCCTAAATGCCTGGCTATATTAGTTTGCCGTCGAAACCTCTGCAATTTCATTCGCGTGCCATCTTAGCCTTGATCCTTTGCCTCGCACTTGACAGCCTAGTTTTCTTGACCTGTAGGACAATAATATGATAAAGATGCTACCGTTTAAAAAGCTTAACACAACAATTGCAAAACGGAAATAAATTACGTTCAAAACATTCCGAAGATCTAGCCGAAATAAATTATGTTAAAAAAAAAAAATCCAAAGATCAAACGGAAATAATCATGTTAAAAAAATTCTGAAGATCACACATTAAACAACAAATTAAGCTTGAATTTAGGAAGTCAAACTTTGACTATTTAACACTTTTATTCTAGAAATGAAGCATTAGTGTGTGATGTTTAAGCCGTTCGAAAGATCAAGCGGTGAAATGCAGAAGTGCAAACTGTAAATAGATATAAATGAGAAAAGTTGATATAATAGATTGACGCAAAGAAATTAGAGCTAATTTCAAAAAAACCGATTAAAACAATGAATTGTAATGAAATGGAACAGCAAATCTTTTAAAAAGGATATCAGAGTTAGTTTGCGGTGGTCGAAACCTGTGACGTAGTTGCATTTGTTGCAGAGCGTGTGCGTGCCTCCTTTTTCTTTGACGTAGTTTCATTTGCTGCAGAGCGTGCGCGTGCCTCCTTTTTCTTGATCCTTCGCCTCGCATTTGAAAACCATCTCTGCACCTGTAGGACATTAACAAGCAATTCAATAATTTGATGATACAGATGCTACCGATTAAAAAGAATAATAAAAATTAAAATACAAATCGACAAATGCAAAACGGAAATAGATTATGTTAAAAAAATTACAAAGATCAAGCGGTGAAACGCTGAAGTGTAAATTGTATAGAGATATGAATGAGAAAAGTTGAAATAGATCGATGCAAAGAAAGTAGAACTAATCTAAATAAACTGATCGAAACAATGGATTGTAATGAAATGGAACTGCAAATTATAAAATGCAAAACGGAAATAAAATATGCTCGTCAAAGTTCCAAAGATCAAACGGTGAAACGCTAGTGCAAATTGTAAAAAGATATAAATGAAAAATGTTAATAAATTAGATTCATGGAAATAAATTAAAAGTAATTCGAAAATAAACTGACTGAAACAATGAATTGGAATGAAATTGAACTGTACATTATAAAAGATGCTATCGATCAAAAAGGATAACAGAAGAGTTAAAATACAAATCCACAAATGCACACGGAAATAAATTATATTGAAAACAATTCCAGAGATTAAGCGGAGAAATGCTAAAGTGCAAATTGTAAAATGATATGAGTGAGAAAAGTTAGATATAATATATTGATGCAAAGAAATTTGACTTAGTTCAAAAACAAACTGATTGAAAGAGTGGAGAGTGAATTGCAATGAAATGGAACTGCAAATTATTAAAGAGGCTACTTTTTAAAAAGGATAACAGAAGAGTTAAATACAAATCAACAAATGCAGAACTGAAATAAATTATTTCAAAAACGTTTCAAAGATCAAGCTGTGAAATGCTGAAGTGAAAATTGTAAAGAGATATAAATGAGAAAAATTGATTGATGTGAACTAATTTCAAAATAAACTGATTAAAACACTGAATTGTAATGAAATGGAGCAGCAAATTATAAAAGATGCAAATGAAATAAATTATGTTCAATAAAATCGAAAGATCAAGCGATGAAGTGCTGAAGTGCTAATTGGAAAGAGATATAAATGAGAAATGTTGATAAAATAGATTGATGCAGAGAAATTAAAATCGAAATATCAAGCGATGAAGTGCTGAAGTGCTAATTGGAAAGAGATATAAATGAGAAATGTTGATAAAATAGATTGATGCAGAGAAATTAGAACTAATTTCAAAATAAAGTGATTGAAAGAATGAATTGTAATGAAATGGAACTCCAAATTATAAAGAGATATAAATGAGAGAAAAAGTGATAAATATAAGACTGATGCAAATGAATGAGAACTAAGTTCAAATTAAACCGATTGAAACAATGAATTGTGATGAAATTGAAAATTAGGATCAGAAAACCTAAATTGATCCGTGTTGAACTCTGTGCAGTGGATGAATATGTGAACAAATAAAGAATTTTACTCGGCGGTACGTCCAACCGGTGAGCTTGGTAAGCTCAAGCTTCTCCTTCTTTGTAGGATAAAGTTCGTTCAAATGCTCCTCCATCCACGCTTTCATCACATCCATCGCTTGCTCGTTAGTTATGTTCACAGAGCCACCGATTTTCTTCTCCAGAGTGGAAGAAACTTCAACATCTTCTCCACCAAAATCCTCCACTTCTTTCCCCAAATCCTCTTCATCTCCATACTCCAGGTCATCGCCGAAAAGGGCAGAATCGGTGCCAATTTCTGGAAAAGGAAGAGTTTCGTCAAATCTTATCGCCGCCAATTCTGGCCAATATTTCTGGAGCGTATATTCCGACGAGCTGCTTCTCAGGTTTGGCGATGGTGGACATGCAACCTCTTCTCCCGCTTCCGCCATCTTTCTTTCCGCCATGCAATTTACTCACTGTATATATATTTGAACAGCACAATTTGGGGCAACTTTGCACACATGCGACATACTCTCACTGTGTGTATATATATCTGAACAACACAATTTGAGGCATTTACTTTCATTTGTATATATATCACTGTTTGTTTGTTGTCTCTCGTCACTGTTTGTCTGTTGTCTCTAGTTTTTCAATAGGCTAATCTCTAAACAAAATGTACTGAAGACAAAACAAAGTCAAACTTTTTTTTTTTTTCAGATTGAGAAAAACTTAGTGATTGTTTTCCAAAATTTTTATTGTTATCACTACAAATTATGCACATCATGAAGATCAAATGAAAATAGCTGTATTTTTATTACCATTTCCATTCATTTTGCATCCAAATAATTCTTTTTTACTTATTTTTGAATAGCTTTTGTTCATATAATGGAATATCTAGATAGTGTTTAGTTTTATTGATAAATTTTGTTAATAAAGATATGCTTGTATATTATTGTATATCATTGAAAGATTTGGTATAAAATAGTGCAAATATATTATTAATTATTAATATAATAAATTATGTCTAAAAAATAAAAATTATACAAAATCTTATGATTAAAAAATTTAATAAAATCTAGATAGTGTTGTTTAGCTTTATTGATAAATTTTGTTAATATAGATATGCTTGTATATTATTGTATATCATTGAAAAATTTGGTATAAAATAGTGTAAATATATTATTAATTATTAATATAATAAATTATATATCTAAATTTTTTTTTTATACAAAATCTTATGATTCAAAAATTTAATAAAATATATATTTTATAATATATATAATAATTGATATAACATGAAAGTGATTTTTTCAAAATTTTATTTCTCAAAAATACTTTTTCTTTAATTTGATAATTTTCTTTTTTATGTATTTAATTTTATCTTTCAGTAAAAATATTTAATTATTTTTAGAAAAATAAAATTAATATAATAAGAATTTAAATGAACATTTTATATATATTAAGTATAAGGAGTTCAAATATACAACAAAACCACAGAGTATCGGAGCATTGGAGGACAAGCCTCACACCAAAAAAGAAGAATTACATATAACTCAAGAAGAAAATGAAAGAAATGGAGTAGAAAATAGCAATTAATGGAGCACATCTTCAACAGTGTCCACCCACGCTATCCCACCCATAGAGCCTTCCATCCAAACCAAGTTCTTCTGATCTTGAATTTGTTTAAGCATGCAACATATCTCGCCATTAGTGCTATGAGGGGTCCTCTTGATTTCCTTGCTGATGAGCTTGACAATTTGATTGAAAGTGTGAATATTATCCAAGTGCAGCCTCCAAAGGTACCCATTCTTCACCTCATTAGCAAAGAACATGGCATGACCATCTTTAAGTAGCCTTTTGAACTCAGACTTGTTAATTTTCATGGTAATTTGAACCTGCGAAAAGATTTTAAAATAAGTGAGACTTCGAAAAGACTCAGTAAGCAACCTAGGGATATTTTGAAACCTTTCTTCATTTTTGCACTTCCAAATTTGCCACAAAATGTTAGCGGAGAGAATGTCCCAAAACATGTTAACATCTTTTTTAGCATTAAAAATAAAACCAGTAATAATTTTAAAAATATTGAAGGTAGAAGGGATAGATATACCAAACATTAACCAAACCTCTTTAGAAAAATTGCATTTAAAGAAAATATGTCTTCCTATTTCCGGGGTTCTACAAATGCTGCAATAATTAATATTAGAGAAAAGGACTATTCTTGTATCTCCTGACCCCTTTTTTGTGAATTGTATTCTTAGTATATTTTTATAATAGAAAAAGACTATTCATCAAAAAAAATCAGAGAAAGTGTTTCTAATAAGAAACTTGTTGAGAATAAGCAACCATTTAAAACATTTAATTTTAGGATCAATAGAACTTTTCCAAAGATAATCAAAAAGCTTATTCCAGGAGGGAACATCCAAATTAGTATACCAAGTATTATTAATATGATTGATAATAGTGTAAGTATTCTTAGCTTTAAGTTTGGAGATGATGATTCCATGAGGCCATTTACTCTTCAAATAACTATTAGAGTCAACATGACATAAAGTAGGGATATCCTTACTAGCCTTGGCGATCATATTATAAGTCTTCTTGTGAGAGTCAGGAAGGTTAAATTTATTTTTTAATTCATCCCATTGGATAAGTTTGTCCTTTTCAAAGATACCAATAAACTGTTTGATCCCATAGTTGGACCAAATCTTGGCAGAGCACCCTTGAATAAGAGCAAGGGGTTTATTACCTAGCTTAAGGTTCCACCAAATAGATCTTTCACCATGGAGGGTCTTATCATCAAAGAAGTTTTTGTTTTTGATGAATTTTCTAACATGGTTCTAGGCTTTCCAGATGGACTTAGATACCACAGAGCCTTGAACAATGATAGGAAAATCACCACAAATGAGATCAATGAGGGGAAAATTCTTCCAGAATTTTGCATTTTTAGGATATCCTCTCTCAATATTGTTACGAATCAGGACTTTCCAGGGATCATCTCCCTCCAAGGCATGAAAGATCCATTTAGAGGCCAAAACAAGACCACTTAACTTTAGGTCTTTAAGCCCCAGGCCCCCAAGGAGCTCGTTGACATGACACCAATTCCACTTGACAAAGTGAATCTTGTTATTCCATTTTCCATCCGATCAAAGATAATTTATGATGGCTTTCTATATTTTCAGCAGTTGGTAATCATTAAACATCTAGGCAGAGGCATAGTATATGTTGTATGAAGAGAGAATTTTTTGACACACTTGGATTCTACTAGCAAGAGAAAGAGACCTATTCGGTCATTTGTTAAGTTTATTATGGATCTTATCCTCGATCCAACTCCACATTTCTTTTAAATAGGGCTCAACAGAGAAGGGGATACCCAGATTTTTAACAACTTTAGAGGTGCCATCCCATTGGAAGCCAAACTTATCAAATCAATTAGGAGGTTGGTCTTTCCATCCAAGACAAATAGATTTAGAATGAGATAACTGAGCTTCAGATATTTTACAAAAAAAATCAGTTTGTTGATCATGGCTTCAAAATTAGTTAAAGAGGCTTCATGATAAAGAGAAGTGTCATCAGCAAACTAGCAATTGATAATTTCCTTACTATCAGGAAGGGTGATACCTTTAACTGTAGGGGATAAAGTGTTGTCCCTAAGAATATAGAAGAGAGCTTCAGAGGCAATAACAAAGAGGGTTGGGGCAGGCGGGCAACCTTGTCTAATCGATCTTCCCAACAAGAAAGGGGCTAAAAGAGATATGTTAATATCGGCTTGAGCACAAGCATCTTTGAGAAGCATTTTAACAATGTCACAAAAGAAAGAGGGAAACCCAAAAGCATCAAGCATCATATTGATAAAATTCCACTCAACTCTATCATAAGCCTTTTCAAAGTCCAACAAAAACATAGAAACATTTTGATTAGTATGCTTAGCCCAATTAAGAGCCTCCCAACTAGTGATCAAATTCTCTAAGATATATCTACCTTTAACAAAGCTAGTTTGGGTAGGGCAAACAAATTTAGGAAGAATGGTTTCCAACCTATGAGACATAATCTTAGCGAGGATTTTATAAGAAACATTTAACAGAGTCATGGGTCTCTAGTTCTTAATAAGAGATTTATCACCCTCCTTGGGGATGAGTTTGATAATTCCAAAATTAATATCTCTATCCAAAGTCCCAGTATCAATGGCTTCATTGTATACATTAACTAAAACTTTACAAATCCATTTGCTGTTAGCTTTGTAGAACTCCATAGGCAGACTGTTAGGGCCAAGGGCTTTATCATTATTAAGAGAGTTGATGGACTTTTCAATTTCCTCAAGAGTTATAGGCTGCTCAAGGAAGGAGGCATCATTATCTGAGATCCTCTTGGGGATAAGATTCCTACGTTGATCTCTAAGAGCCCTAGCATCTTGAGAGTCCTCGAAAGTGAAGAGATCCTCATAAAATAGGGAAAACTCTTTCTTAATAATGTCAAGATCCATAATTAGCTGGTTGTTAATAAGCAACTTATAAATAGTCTCCTTAGCCTACTTTTGTTTAATAAGATTGAAGAAAAAATTACTACCTCTGTCCCCAAATTGTAACCAATGAGCTCTTGATTGAATTCTAGCTCCTAGAGCTTTATGATGTTGATGCTTCCTAAGAGCATTCTTAGCATGAGCAAGTTGATGACAAAGGTGAGGGTCATCAAAATTATTTTGGATAGCCGCTTCAACATTATAAAGGTTACTGTTAAGCCAAGACTCCTTATATCTATAGTCCTTGGCCTTTTTTTGACCAATAGTTGTAAGAAAATTCTACTAAGAAAAAATATCCAAGTTCCATCTACTAATATAAGATAAAGAGGGATAATGAGAATTGTTATCAAGTCTTATAATAGAAATAGTAGTAAGGATATCTTCATCTTCTAGAAGACTAGTATTAAGGATGAATTTATGGTTAACATGATTGTTGGGGATAGGGGAACAACCAAAGTTAATCGAGATAGATATAAGATGATGATCTGAGAGAGTCGTAGGGGAGACAATCCCTAGGTTATTGTGTTTGTCTGGAAACATAGAGAAGAAATTGCTATTGAGGTAGAAATGATCTAGCCTAGAATATATTTCTTAAAATTGCACCAAGTATACCAGATCCCAGGGTTACTATTCTTGTTCCCATTTAACAAATCAAAAAGAGATTTAGTAGTTTTAAAATTATTCCAAGCAAGTCTTTCCTAATCTTTCCAAGAAAAGGGAATACCTCCCATTTTATCTTCTTGGTCTTCAATCATATTAAAATCACCTCCAAACATCTAAGGGATATCTGGAAGTGAACTGAGCCAAAACCAAAACATAATCCTTTCAGTATAGTCGTTGGCAGCATAAATAGAACATATACCAAATGCAAAATCATTATACTTAAAAATCAACCAAATAGCTCTGTTGCAAGGAGAGAAACCAAAGCTCTTAACCCCAGGACCTCATTTAGGGCTGACTAAGACAGCCACACCTCCTCTTCCCTGAGGGTGATTAGTGGAGAATTTAACAACATCTTTCCAAATAAAGTTAAGATTGGATTCCAAATTGAATCCAATTGATTTAATTTCTTGCAACATGATAAGGTCAATATTACTACTAGATTTGAGAAAATTTTTAACCACAAACTTTGTATTGGGATATTCAAGTCCTCTAATATTCCATGAAACACAATTCATTGAGACATAATTTTACAGTTAGATGCTTTAGGATCCACAATATCCTCCACATTAGAGACATCGCCAGAGACTGTGTGGTTCTAATTTTTATTTTTCTTGTTTTTATTTTTAGAACTAAGGGGTCTCCCTTTCCTCTTTGAAGTGGGGATATCCTAATTATTAGACAGAGAGGGAGAGGAAATATCCAGCATCAAAGGCTAGTTATTAGCAGATGATGGGATTGCTGGTATGACTTCAAAAATAAATTCATCAGAGATTTCTTGGAAATTTTTAATAGGGAGTTTCAGATTGGAAGGGGTTTTTGAAGTAGAATAGGTGGGGCCAGAAGACTTAGTAGATTCCTACGCATTAACAATCAAATTAATAGCTGGAGGAGGGGGGAAGGCTAGCACAGTTGGGGCCAAATTATTTTTATTTGATCAATTTTTTCTCTTTTTGGTAACAACTTGAAAACTGTTAGCATCCACGATACTAGTAATAGATGCATTATGAAAGGATGGCGTCAGAAGAGAGGAGGGAAGATATTGTGATGAGGTGAAAAGAGGAGGCGAAGGTTGGTTTTAGCAGAGGAGGAAGGAAACAACTGGGTAGAGGTAGGGGTATTCAAAGGATTATGGTTTTTTGGAATTTTATTTTTGATAATAGGGCAATCTTTCCTAAGATGCCCTTCTTTTCTACATAAGAAACATGCATTTAACCCTCCTAGGATTTCGAGAGGGAAAGAAACCTTCTCATTAGCAATGATAATGGTGAGTTCTTTAGGTAAATCATGGCTAGGTTTCAAAGCAATAAGAATCCTAGCATCAAGATGGGGGACTAGCCAAGCAGAGTCATCCATGTGAAAGAATTTACCAAGGGGTTCGACAAGTTAAGGGATAAATCACCATAGAAAAGGAGGAATGTGCTTAATAAGGATCCATCTGGGGGTCGAGAGGGCAACAATCACATCTAGGTTAGCCTCAAAATTCCATGCCAGAGCTCAGAATGTGGTGTTTCCTATAGGCTAGTATTCTTTTTTAACCACAACAAGCTAAGATTCATTATTATTAAAGAAAACAACAAACACACCTTTCTGTATTTTCCTACAAAAGGAGATTTGATAGCCAAGTTTCAGATTCCAGTAATTATAAAATCAATAGTCTAAGAATTTTCTTGCAGGAACCTTGTCAGTTTCAATTGCAGAGAAGAAAATGGCAGTGTTCCTTAACCTTTCCTTTTATTTTATTATCTCAATTAACGTTTTAGGGTTAGGAGTAACATGAAATGTAGAAGGATCCCTAGAATGCTTACCATTTGATGGGTTTTCATCGTGTGAGGGTGTGGTGAAGCGAGCACCAGAGACAATCATAGGAGCCAAGTTTGTGACTACCTCGAGGAAGGATCTCGGCTTACCACTAGTGTTAACATTAGCTCTAGTAGCATTGCTACCAGTATTAAGCATAACATTGGGTTTGGGCATAGATGAATTAATGTTTATCGATATAGAGCCAACCAAGAAATTAAATGGCATATTGATTTTAAGGTTAAGGGGAGAGGATAGATCACACCTGGAGGAGTCCTTGTTCGCTAGGTCATTTTTGATATTACCTTCAGTGCTTGCCACCTTTCATTGCCTTAGATAATGGAGTTCGTGGTGATGCCAACAACATTTGCTAGTGGATCTGACATGCCGCTTTTAACCGGTTTTGCCAACTTTCAAGTAATATTCGCTAAAACTCTTGCTAGAAATCACAGAGCTCTCCACCCATTTGTGACAATCTATTTTTGAATTTTCTATATTTTAAAATGAACATTTGTAATTTAATGAAAATAAATAATTATTTAAAAAATAAATTAAAATTTATGATAAGGATCTATATTTATATTAAATTTATTGGTCAAAATTCAATTTTTTTGGTGAAATAGTAGAGTTTATCACCAAGGGTGAAGGTCTAAAATGAATAGGGGTAGTACTCAATACAAAAAAAGGAAGAGAGAAATATGGGTTTTTAAATGATTGTCACATAATAAGGATTTACCCTATTTTGTTATCTTTCATTTATGATGGTTGGTTGAAGTGAAGTGATTCCAAAATAAATTAGGTCTATTAGAAATTTACTAAAAATATATTTCCACATCTTGTCCACATTCTTATAAAGGTCAAAAGAAAATGTAATACATGTAATGAGAAAACACTATTAAATGGGTGATCGCTAACACGGTTTCATCGAGGACTTATAGAATTTTCATATAATTGAAAAAAATGCCAACAAGTATTAATATGCTTTTCTTTAAATTAAAAAGTTTACAAATAAATTTAACACTCCACACCCTTCAAAATAATGAAAGATTCACAAAATTTTTACTCCTTTATCTTGAGGGTTTCTTAGTGTTATCTTAAATTTTCTCCTATAATTGATGTGTAGTAGTTGTTATCCTAAATGTTCTCCCATATGTGTATTAGTAGTTTTACAACACATTGGTTTGCACATCTATTAAAATTTTCATTGACTATAGTTTTTCAATAAACAATGCTCAACAATGATGATAAAGAAAATGGAATAGGTGCTCATTTAATTAGTTTAGTGACTCAAAGAGTGATTTTAACACGTTATTGACAAACATCAATGTGTAACACTGGCTAGTTATATATTCTAGACCATGATCAACACATTTACATAAGGTTTTTTTTAGAAAGGTAATGTGTTCAATTGAATTGGCTAATGTTCCTCTTCCTTCTTCAATTTAATGGAGCAGAGAGAGGCATTAGACATTAGATGATTGATGTGGAGGTGACATAAGAAAGTATTAATATTTCCTAACCATTGAATTTGTGCCACATATTCCTTATTTGACAATTTTTGCATATTATTTTAACAAGAACGTATCAATACGACATGATTTTAATATTTTTTATTTGAAAGAGTGACTTTAAATTAGGGCCCTTTCTATGTGTAAGTTTGTCGATGAAGAATGTTAAAAATAGAATCAACTAGATGTAGCAACAAAGGAGACAAAACAAAAGCCAAACATAGTGTTACACATGGCAATTTTTTTAGTACCATTTTTGGTGCAGATATAACTATATCACAACATTCAGTGTTAGATATGGCTCAAAATATAGCGTTATCTATGACAATCAATTGAAAATATGGTGATTAGAAGCATTTAGACACATGACTTTTCCATCATTGAAGATCTAAACAAGGATGAAGGGAACTAATGTAATATCTAAACAAAAGAAGGATTTGAGTATTTCATTATTGAACAAAGGGTGTTTATGAATAGAGTGTTGTGTAAATGATGAAAATAATATAGATCCAATGTATAAAACTAAGTGCAAGGGGAAAAATAGCAAGGATGGACTCACCTAATTGGAGAAAAAGAGGCAAATGTACCTTCAAATCTAATTTTAACTATCAGAGAGATATCTGAATAAATAAAACTCCAAATCTAGGATTTTGATCCTTATAACTATCTTCTATGTAAACATCAGAAATAAAGGATGAGATCAACCTGGACAAACTAGTCCAACAAAAGTGTGAAAAAAAATATGACCTTGTTCTTTTAGCTTCAAATATTTTGAAGAAGTCGTCTAACTATTTCTAAGATTCCTAGTTGAGATTTAGCTCTATATTTTTTGTAATTTTCCCCTCCTCTCATAAAATAAGGAGGAAATATTGCGGAAAGAGGTTTTCCTTGGTCAAATCCCTATTTAAGGATTAACCTTGAAAATCAAATTAAAATTGCATAAGAATAGATGAAATAAAATTTAGATGCATGACATAAATTACCATATACCTCAATGATGTAATGGCTCTTTGGAAGTGATCACAAGTATTAATGCAATAGCATGAACTCTGCAAAAAGGAAAAAAGGAAAAAAGAAAATCAAACCCTTAAATGATGGATGTTTCATTTTGTCATAATGTCAGATTGAAGAAGAGAGAAGTAAACTTGATAGATAAATGTAGATGTCCTTCCTTAATTACAAACTCCTTTTCTTTATATCCAATAGAGGAAATAAGCTACACTAGTGAAAATAAATTCCTTGAGTGCATAATGAACTGAAGACTTGAAATGCTCAATGAAGCTATCCAACATTTCCTTAAGATATTTTGTCAAACAAAGTATATTTTATGTTTGCTTCACATCTCTTTGACTATTTGTACAATATAGTTAGCTCTAGTGTTGGGTCTACTCTTCACAAAACTGCAGTCCTATTTGTAATTATATTAAATAGGTCACGAGCCTTGTCTAGTTCCACTTTTGCATACTTGTATACCACATTTATTTTAGAAATTATGTCACAAAGTTTACATACTTATATATCACATTCCTTTTGGAAATTATGTCAAATAAATTGCATACTTACATTCCACGTTTCCTTCAAAAATTAAGTTAGATAACTCATATCCCATGTGTGATGTTTACCAGATTGTCCACTTAGATTTAGGAATTATGTCAATAGAGTGTGTCATGATAATAATTCAAATCAAGCATTTCCAACTATACAATTTGGCAACTTAAATATGCATCCATTATGCTCTTGATGCTTCTATATGTTCTAGAGATGACTTCTCCAATCTCACAAAGAACAATTAAATTCCATACCTATTATAAAGATGTGAAAAGTTTATTTGATTTTTATCATCGATTTTAGGGGTACTCATTGCGACCTCTTTTATCATTTCCATACAATCGAATTGTAACTTAAAGATCCTATTTTTTTCAAACCTATTGGATTAATCAACTTGCAACCAAACCCTAGTTGGGTAAGGGTTTTGGTTCCAATTATAAAATTTTAGATACATCTAATCAATAAAGAAAATATTGTAACATATTTTCTAAGTTATCTTCCTTGTCCTTTTATTAGAAAAGTTGTGTGTTCTATTTTTTTTATAAGTATAGAAACTCTTTTATTTTTATCTCTTTTTACCTTTATGCTTGTCTGCCTTCTTGTCAACAATTGTTTAAGGAACTCTAATTTCTAATAAAAAGTGAAAAGAAGATTGGGCTTGTTAATAATTTCAAAATCCATAGAAATGTTGATTATTTTGTGGTTTAAATGGTAGGAGAAGAAAGAAAGGGATGACACATATGTCAAACATACATATACTAACAAGGCAAGGACAAAATGGAAATAGTTTTGAAGTTTCTACATTTTTCTTTAAAAAATAATTTTCTATTATACTAATAGTAGTAGCCAATATTTTTTTTATAGTCTGCACTTAGTTTCAAATGGGTTTTGGTCTAGTGACCATTTTGTAATATACCAAATTATAAATGGGTTGTTGGTCGTTAGCCATAACAAAACAATGGTAGATTGTTATATCATTTTTTTTGTAAATATGTGCATGCTTCAAAGATTGAGATATCCATTCTTTTAATTTCTAAAGTAAATATTGTAATTTTCATCTACAATCACCATTTTATGCATTTCTATTATGTGTGATCAAGTTCTTATAAGGCTAGTGCTCATTATATTGTCTTGTGATTGAAGATGAAGAGCACACTACTCATGCTATTAGGTGATATCTTTCTTAGTTGCCATGATAGGTTTTATATATATGCAATATTCTTATGTAATTCAAGAATAAATATTGTTTTCTTTTTCCATGATTCATGTTTACCTAATCATTAATTTGTAATGGTAATTCAATTGTTCTTTGTGTATTTTTAAAATTGCATTCTCTATTCAATGGTAAGCATCTGTTTCAAATATTCAATTCAAATCTTAGACTAATATTTTGTGTACATAGTTTTAATTCTGATATGGATTTGCAATACGCAAATGTTAGTTTCATCTAAGAACAATTTTCTTTTCATGGATCAATATTTTTTTTGATCATTTAGTTGGTTAATGAATGTTCTTTGACTTTTTTTGTCTTTGACATCTATCTTGAATACTCTAGAACTTCTATAAGTTGTTAATTCATTAGTTTGCAATAAATATATGCTGTCAATTAAGTCAAATAATAAAAAAGTATGAATCAATTTAGAAATTAAATAAACTCTAGTTTAACCTTTTATATTAAATAAGTATGAACTTGGTTTTAAAATTGTGAATTAGTTTCTAGGGGTGTCATAGAATAGACATTTATGTTTAATTTTGAGTCTAGTTGCATTTCATCCCACTTCACTTACAATCTTCACCCCTTTGGGAAGCATTCATAATAGCTTTCATTAGTTACAACCCTAGATTGAAATCTACAGGTATAAACTAAGAAAAAACAAAAAGTCAAAACAAGAGTTAACTTGAACCATAAAAATTTCTTATCCAAATGAAAAACATAAAATCAAACCAAGAGTTAATATGAACCATAATCTTATCCAAAATTTTTGGTTCTATTATTGGGGAAAGGTATTAAAGGTGTGTAACAATTGTGAGATAAGTCACAACTAGTAAATCTTAAAGAAAGCTTGTATAATTTTGGACCTCAAGTGTTTAGGTGAGTAATCTTGATCCGTATTTTCACAAATCATAAAATATCCAAAGCTACATTAATGGAATAATTTAGTCCAATAAACTCTACACTTAACTGAATTTGAACCTTCTGAAGCTCCCATGATTATGAGAGGAATTTGGGAGCTTCATGTTAACATTTTGTTTATCCCAAATGCTTTATTTCAGTTCTAGATTTTTCCTTAAACATAACACACTAATGGAAAAATTGAGCTTGAAAAAATAAGTCAACTTGAACTATTTAACACTTATAGTGTAATCAAACCTCAGTGCATGATGTTTATTGAAAACCAGTCTGGAAAGTTTGCAAACATCAATCAATCTTCACTGACATAGCTAATCTTGTAATCACGAGCTCCAATCTATAAAATATAAAAAAATGTTGAGACCCAAATTGAAATTAGGTATTTGATTTTTTGATGATGCGGTAAATATATTTTTCTTGACCCAAAACTTAATTAGCAATACTGAGGAGGAAAACCTGTAATGGTGGCTTTAGCTAAATTTTTTAGTCATGACTTCAACTATGGGGAAAAAAAAAGTGGAGTAAAATATCTTGGGAGTTAATTTGTTGGATTCTATAAAGGGAATGTATGAAAATGCAATTGGCAATTTTGGGGTTCATCAATATGGTGGATCAATGTTTGGGACTGTATAATATGTCAGGATAGCTGAAGTGACTATACATTTGTAAGCTCACAAAGATGGGGATAGAAAAGAGACCATAAGTTTTTTTTTGAAGTTAATAAATTATGAAATTTGACAAGGGAATCTAGATAACTACACCCAATTTATCAAAAAAATAAATCAAATCATATTGGATGTCATGTAGGTGGACTATCACATAATCAAGCTTGAAATTTATCAAACTAATCAACCCTTTGAATGAAATATGATTTAATGCCACACTTTCCCATAAACAACATACATCTCTCCAAGATCTTTTTAATAAAATATACAAATAGGCCTAATTATTGGCTTAATTCATATAGAAAGACTAATTATTTGCATAGAATGCTATGATTTTCTCCTCATAGAATGAATGCAAGAGTTTTACAATAATTTTAAAATTTCTTTAGCGTGTTATCTTCGAGTTGTAATAATTGAGACATTTTATCTAGTTTAGAAAATTACCACATTTCAATTTTTTATAACTAGGCCCCAAATTTCAAGATTTTAAACGTTTGATTTTGTTTTATGGAGGTTTACATGCAAATAATATACATAGGTATCATATTCCCATCTATTCTATTATTCTTTCTCTATCCAAAATTCTTTTTCTAAGATAGTTAACATCGTTCTTAGAATATCAACTCAAACCTAATATTAAAAGTTCAGACCATCATTGTTAGTTGTCTTCTATCCAACTTCATTCATCTTGATCACCAATAGCCATTCCTCGGCAAAATCTAGACTTTTAAAATTGATGAAAGATAAGTCAAAATTCAAAACTAAATTTAGTCTCTTACTAACTCCTAAAAACTTTAATAAATTAACTAGACTTTGAAAAATGCAACTTGTATTCTAGAATTTTGTATTTATTAACCACTAATAATTTATTTAAATAAACCACCAAATTTTCAATGAAGAACACCTCAAATTGAAGTATCATACTATTATGAGGGTATCAATTTTTCAATTTATATTGCCATCCTCACATCATTATATATATTTTCACTATCTTCAACCATTTGTTATAACCATTAAATAGACAAAAGGGATTTGATCCAAAAGCAATATTTCTTTGCCTAGAAAACTTACAAATGATGTCTCTTGATACACTACCTTTTGAGATGCCACCCCTTTCTTGACACAGCTTAAGAAGTCAAGATGAAAAAAATAAATAAAACTTGATGCTAAATTGGATATTATTGCAAAATTCATATTCCCACATACAAATGATAAATTAAACAAAAGCAATGAGCATTTTTTCTAAAGACATATTTTTACTAGCATACATAAATTTTTAATTAATTTTTTTTGGTAAATTAGGTCAAGAGATATCTAATTTCAAGATATATAAAGCTCACAAATATAAATAGTTCATCAAATTATGTATTATGAAAGTTTGAAGGCTGCAAATAAACAAAAAAAAAGATTACTAAAAAATTTCAGTTTCACAAATGTATATCAACAATATACATCAAATGCATAAGATCCAATATTTTTGAATGATATGACAAATCATTATTCAAAATTTGGATGTGCTAACTTGCACATATCCAAGTATTTTATTGAAATATTTGAAAATATTTTTAGCTAGAAGTAAATAAACATAGTAGAACTTAGATCTAGAAGTAAATACATCTTTAATTTCAATTAGAAAAGTAGGAATTTTCTATATTTACTTTGTGTCTTTAGAATATTTCACCTTTTTAATAGAGAACATAAATATTTCTCATTAGAAAAGTGTAAAAAAATAGAAACTTCTAAATAAAAATGCATTCGGTCAATATATAAATATTTTATTCTTAATTAGAAAAGTGAGATCTTTAAATGTTTAATGTTTACTAAATTTTTATTACAATAATTAAATTCTAAACACTTTATAAAATTGATAATTCAAATAGATATTAAAAATCATATTACAGATCATTTCAATTCAACACGAACCACTGACATTTTCTAGAATCTGTCAATCAATGTGGGAGTCATTTGAAAAAAATGTGTTATGTTGATTTCATCATAAAACTCAAAAATCTACATTTTGGCATGTTGATTTCATTATAACGCTCAATAATTTGCATTTTGGCAGTGGTAACGTTGGTCTAGTATGGCAATCTATACATCTGTCTCCCAACATTGTGAATGGGCTCTTTCTTTATGTATGCAATACAATTTGTCCTAGTTTGTTGGATCTACTTGATTCTACATCTTCTTCTTTGAGAGGCATTACTCAACACCACTATTGAATAAACCAACAATAATGTTCTTTTGCCTTTATTTTATTGGGAGGCAAACAAATATGCTTCGATGATTGGGGATACGATTTTTAAAAATTATTTTTAATTAAAACTTCTAATGGATGCCCTTCTTTATAGCTATATGAACAAACTATAAATTAGTAGTAATTATTAAAATATAAGTACAATTGCCAACTCACCATTCTACTAGATTACTAGTTGAGAAAATATGAAAAAAACTGTCAAATTTTATTAAAATAGTCAAAAACATTGATGAATGCTTCCATTGTAGAAAGCCTCTCAACTTACAAACTTCCTATTTTAAAAAATTGATCAAAAAAATTGATCATGTTAAAAGCACCATTCTAGTTCATTTTAATGTGGATAGGTTTACTGACACACACACACACACACACACACACACACACACACACACACACACACACACACACACACACACACACACACACACACACACACACACACACACACACACACACACACATGTATATATGAGCTATTATAATCGCTGTGCAATTCTAAAATATGGTATTTCACTACTCACTAAAAGCTTGATTTTTTCGGCACTGTAGAATTATTGTTTGCTTTGTACAAACTATAATATTTTCTTTATAGAATGGTTTTTGGAATTCAGAATTAGAATGCAAAATACTTCCACAGAGTGATGATATAATGACAAAAAATAAAATTTTTGGAGACTGGGTTCCATTGTTATGGTAGAGTGAGTTGATTGAACAACAATGAACATTTCCTATCCTTCAATTATACACAAGCCCGCTATTAGTGTAAACTTGCATACATGCATTTCAAGGAAAAATCATTCAAAGTGTAAATAAATTCACTCCCATATCACAAGATGAGGTTTGCATTTTTGTTTTCTCATTTCTACCCAAAAAAATAAAGAGATTATTAATGTGTGGTTGAAGTACAGTAGTTAGGGAAATACTCTTAAAATGTCTGACGAAATGAAAGAAATTATATCATCTCATGGAATATGGTAATTACAACATAGATAAGATATGGGTGTTGTAATGCCTACCCCTAGTTTAGTTTATCTTTCTTGTAGGCTTCTAGGAGTAAGCCTAATTCTAAGGGGAGTGGATGTAATTCCTACCACTACTTGACTTTTTTGATTTGTTTTGACCGATTCTTTTAAGCATGTGCTATGATTATGTTCGATGACGATATATATGTTCATGTATTGACTTTTAATTATTGAATGATGGTAGTCAGACAAATGATTTTTTATGCATTTTTTATGGATTCTTACCCCATACTTTCTTGTGTATGGTGTGCGTGTATATTTTCTTTATGTTTGACATTTTTGATGTGGTTGAGGAAGGGAGTCTTAGTCACCTACAAGTCAGGATCTACACGATGAATCACTTCCTACTATTATCTGTTTAGTTTAGAATATTGTATTTGTACATGCGTAAATTTTATGCAGATTGTACTTGCACTAGGTATCAACTTCCCTAAATTTCTAGGATGAGTATACCCTATAGTAGTATTTCAACAGTATAAGTAGGGATATAACTCTTGAGTCCAAATCCTAAACCCTAAGCCAATTATCCTAGAAAATAGGACAAGTATCTGAGTTAGTTTCACCTTTCCAAATTCGTCAAGTGACGTGAATTCGTGATTTTAACCCTGGAATTTATTTTTGTTGTGTGTCTTCAGTTGAGTTGTCGTATTTAGTTTTGTGGGTCTATTGTGATTTTTTGTTATAATTAAAACAAATTAAAAGATAATTTAATGATTTAATTTAATGGAAACTTTATAAATAAATTTGATATTTAATTATATTTAATTAATTGAGAAATTAATTAAATAAAATAATTAAATTTAAAGACTACAATTCTATGGTGGGTCCCTACGATAATATACCTCCCGAGGGGCGCCAAGTAGTGGTGGGTGGGAGTGATAGGAAAGTTCTATTTTTGACGTATTTATATTTATTTAATTTAATGATAATTATTTAGGAGTTTTACTTTAATAATAAACTCTAAATAATGTTATTAATTAAGTTAATAAATATATTATTAAAAATATCTCATGAATTAATTAAATAATATAATAATTTAAAGATAAAGTTATAGTTCTAATTTTGGCATATTTATAATTATTTAATTTAATAATAATTTATTTAGGGATTTAATTAATAAACTGTAAATAATATTATTAGTTAAATTAATAAATATAACATTAAAAAATGTCTTATGATTAATTAAAGTGATAAAGAAAATTATTTTAATAAAGATATTTTAATTTAAATTGCATAAAGTTGTCGCACAAAAATTGTATATAGAAAATTCAATATTTAATTATATTTAATTAATTAAAAAACTAATTAAATTTAAAAGATTAAATTAAAGTTCTAGTTTTAACATAATTATATTTATTTAATTTAATAATAATTATTTAAGAGTTTTATTTGAATAATAAACTCTAACTAATATTATTAGTTGACTAATAAATTTATTTGATTAAAAAATAAAATATTAAAATATGTGAATATTTAATTTAATTAAAAACTAATTTAATTTATGCTTTAAATAAAAATTCTAAAATTAGAAGTCTAAATAGAGGTCTAAATTTAAAAAAATGATTGAAGAAAGATTTGAATATGATGTTATTTAATTACATTATTAAATATGTAGTTCAATTTAAAATATTTATTTTAAAAGTCTAATTGAAGAAGTTGGATAAAAATAGAACTAAAATATTAAAAGATTAAAGATTTAATATTATTTTATTATGATTATTTAATTAATAATTATTAAATTAGAGTTGCATTTAAATAATGAGCTTTAATTATTATTAATTTAAATAGTAAACTATGCTTTAAATAGTGCTTGCACTAATTAATAAAGTAGAGGAAAAGAAATTATAAAAGAATATTTTTATAAAAAATTCTTTAAATGTGCATGAAAGAATTAAATTTAAAATATTTGATTAAAGTTCTAATTTAGGTGTATTTATATTTATTTAATTTAATAATAATTTATTTATGAGTTTTATTTTTAATAAACTTTAAATAATATTGTTAGTTAAATTAATAAATATTATATTAAAAATATCACATGATTTAATAAGGGAGAGAAAGCTTTAATTTAATTTAATTGTATAAAGTGTGTGCATGAAAATTAAAATATAGTAATTAAAGACAAAGGGTTTTCGCATGATTGCATGATCAAAACCTTGATTTGGGGGAAATACTCTTTACTAAGGAAATTATTGCTCATTTCTAGATACACAAGTTTGGAGGAGCTAATTTTCAAAAAGAGGGTTTTTGAAGGAAAGGAATATTCTTGCGTGTTTGTACATTCATTGTTTTAGCATCAGATCTTGGTAGGATCTTGTGGATTTGTGCAATAGTTGCCCGTTCTTTGAATTCTTGTCTTCTTCGTGTTTGTTGTGTTTCTATTTTCAGAAGTTCTCTGGGTTAAAACACTTATATGAGAAAATTGATTTCCATTATAGAATTCTTTGTGATTTAATCTAAAAACCTTTAGTAAATATTGAACTTTATGGTTTTAAAAACCTAATGAATTATGAAATTCACTTTTGTATGTGCTTTATGTGATGTGCAATTTATTAGTGTTGGGGTTTTGGGGTTTGTCTTAGCTTTGGCCAGTCAGGATGTTTACCATGTTAGAAATGCTTTAGAATAACTGAGGGGTGGGGGGTGGGGGGAGAGCGTGGGGGGGGGGGGGGGGGGGGGGGTTGAATAAGTTATCCAAGGTCCAAATGTCCTAATAACACTTTTTCATCAAGTAAAGTGAGCCCATTAAACTGCTCATTCATCCAAGCTTAAAATTTTCTACTTAGCAAGTTACTATAAATCAACATGCAAGCATAACACATGAAGAATCAACAAATAACATAGTGATTTACGTGGAAACTCAATTTGGGAAAAACCACTAGTAACATGCTACTCAATTCTCACTCTTTTGAAGTGATGCCCTATGAAAGACCTACCCTGTTAAAGGCTACAACACACTGTTAAATGTGACCTAGTTAAAGGATTTAATCACCTTGTTAGAAGTGGGTCTGGTTAGAGGACTTTAGAACATTCACTTGGAATGTCACCCTATTAAAAGATTTACAAATGGCTATTAAAACAACCTAAGTCCATAGGATTTAACCCTAACTGATACAATTGCTAGAGAGTAACAATAAGGGGTTTTGATCTGATTACAATCACAACTTATCTTGCAAATTTTAGATCTCTATTCAGCTCACAACATTTTCCTAGCTTTCAATTTCTTCAGGTCTGGCAACTTATCCTCCTCTCAATCTTTGTCTCCTTGATTCTTCATGCTCAATGTACCAGTGCAATCATCTCTCTCTAACCACTTTATCAAAGTAGAGTCTCTGTGTTATGTTCTTCCTTCTCCTTGATATCTTCTCCTTAACACTCTTCAACCACTTTTGCAATTTGGCACATTGGCAACTCTTGCTTCTTGGCCTATGACTCCTTAAATAGAAATTTGGAATCCTCTTTCCCACTCAATTCTTCCATCCTTTAATTTTACTTTGAATGGATTAGGTAAGATTCAATGAATCTAACCCATATCTTGTTCCTTCTAGAAACATCATGAAGAATCCTTTTGAATTTTCTAAAAAATGGTTCACATAAAATTTTGTGCATCCAACTCATCATCCTTATCCTCCATCTAGTTCACAAAATTCTAGGTAACAACCTTGTCGACTTAGATTTGGTGAATCTTTGACTTTTAAGATAATGCAGTAGCTCAAAACTATTGAAATTCTAGTACTCAGCACATATTGTGTTACTTGGCACCAACTACGTTTTACTAATGCTTGGCACCTACTCTAGATTCACTCAGCATCCACTAAGTTTTCCTGATGCTTAGCACCTAAAGTTTGCTCAACACCTAAACATGTTCGGTTCCTTCTGTATCACTTGGCACACACTAGCTTTTGCATTTTCTTAGTACTAACTAAAAATCTTCTTGGCTCGAACTAGCTTGCTCGACACTCGCTAATGAACTTAGTTAAGCTTTGTAGATAGCCTTGTTACAACTTATTCCTCCAATGTTTATAAGTGTGACCAACATCTATATCTTCAAGTATATTGTCAATACATCATTTTACCATTGTCTTAATTGATCCTTGAACTTCATTACAAAACCATAACTCAACCTTTCCCTTAGGTACTTCTGTTACATCTTGTTGATTAAATTCTCTTCATCAATTAACTAAGTGATAATACTTGGATCTTATAAGAAGTTATCATTCCAACAAATAGCATATTTGACTTCAGTGACAAAACAATGATTGAAAACATTCTCTATCAACAATCTCCCTCTTTGCAATCAATCTTCTTCTTACAATGATCTTTTCAATAAGATTTCCAACAATCTCCCTCTTTGGCATTGAGGGAAAACCAAATTGATCAACCATCAAACCAAACTATTCAACCAAGTTATCAAAATGCTAACTAGGTTAGAACAATAAGTCAAATGCCAAAAAGAAAAATGTCTTACCATTAGTTTTCACATCTCCCTCTCTAATTTGTATGCTAATTACTTTACTTGTGCTTCTCCTTCTTAGCTACTGTCTCTTTTTCTTTTCACTGATTACTTTGTTCTTGTGCTACTTCTTCTAACTCCCTCTTTCATTCTTTCTCCCTTTGTATACATTTTTCATATTCTTCTATTCTACTTCTCTCTTTATCCAACTGAATGTTGTTGATCAATTTTTGCTCTTTGCTCTTTCTCCTCAAATGTTGTTGATAAGTTTCTGCTCTTTTTCCTCAAAATGTTGTTGATTAGTTTCTATAGTTTTTGCTCTTTGCTCTCTCTCCCTCTTTGACAACATGCCAAAGACATACTGTTTCAACATCTTATTATGCAAGTATAGCATTTTTTAGGTACTCCAATGTCTCTCTTTTTCACCTTGCCTTGTGACTAATTTGGAACTTCAATACTTGGATTACTTCAGGCATGATTCTAAAGTAAGTATCCTCTACATCAATTCACAATATTTCAACAATCAACTCATTTGATGTAGGGAAATCTTGCTTTTTCTCAAGTAGCCTTGGTTAGGAGCATCACCCCTAACTTTCCTCTAAGATACTCAAAAGCATCTTTAGGTAATGCTTTTATGAAGATGTCAGCAATCTATTCTTTTGAGCTGACATATTCCATTCTCACTTGCTTGTCTTCCACCAATTCTCCTACATAGTGATACTTAATTTCAATATGTTTTATTTTGGCATGCATCACATGATTCTTGGATATGTTGATGGTATTTGTGTTATCACAACAGAGTATCAGAGGTTCAATTACTTCTTCCTTCATACCTTGCAACAGATGTTTGATCCATACAATATTGGTGCAGTTGATAGTAGTTGCAACATATTCAGCTTATGCCATGGATTGTGAGTTACAACTTTCTTTTTTCTAGTTCAAGTAAAAAATATTTTTCCTAAGAAAAGTGCTCCTCCATTGGTGCTTTTTCTATCATCAATATTACCTCTCCAGTTTGCATTAGTGCAGGCTCTCAAATCAAACTTTTCACTCCTTTTATAGTGTAAGCCAAAGTCATCTATTCCTTTCAAGTTCCTCAATATTTTTTTTACTACCATAAGATGATTTTCTCTTGGATTTGTAGAAAATTTGGTCACTATTCCAACTGCTAATGCAATGTTTGGTCTACTATGCACAACATACTATAACTTTCCAATCATTGATCTATACAATGTCTGATTCACTTTGGTAGATTCATCATTATTGGATAACTTATGTCCTATTACCATTGGTGTATTGACTAGTTCTAAATCTTCTAACCCAAATTTTTTGAGTATCTCCTTGATATATTTTGATTGGGTCACAAATATGCCATACTTCAATTGATGTACTTGCAATCTAATAAAGAATTTGATTTCTCCAAACATTGACATCTCAAACTCATGTTTCATTTGGTCAACAAAATCTTGCATAGGATATCTTTACCTCCAAATATTATATCATCAACAAAGATTTCAACTATCAAAATATCTTTACCTTTTTCTGCCTTGATATATAGGTTGTTGTTGTCATCTATTCTCTCAAATCCTATCTTCACAAGATACTTGTGTAGTCTCTCATATCATGCTCTAGGTGCTTGATTCAAACCATAGAGTGCTTTATGTAGTTTTCAAACCATATCCTTGTTGTTGTCATCAACAAATCCCTCTGGTTGTTCTATGTAGACTTCCTCTTCCAGTATGCCATTCAAAAAACAAACTTAACATCCATTTGGTAAAATTTAAAACTTTTGTAGGTAGCATATGCAAGTAGTGTTCTTACTCCTTCCATTCTTGCAATAGGGGCAAATGTTTCCCCATTATCCAGTCCTTCTTCTTGTGCATAACCTTTGTAAACTAGTTTGGCCTTATTTCTTGTGATCTCACCATTCTCATCAAGCTTGTTCCTAAACACCCACTTGGTACCAATTACATTTTTATTAGTTAGTCTAGGAAGTAAGGTCCAAGTTTTTTTCTTCTCAATCTTATCTATTTATTCTTTCATAAATTTATACCTATCATCATCGTGTAGTACCTCTTTCACTATTTTAGGTTCAATCTTTCCCATCAGACATGATTCATTTCCTAGTCTATTCCTTGTCATTTGTCTGACATCCTTGTCGCCAATGACTTGTTCTATAGGGTGGTGTTTTCTCACATATCTAGATAGTCTTTATTTTGTCCTTCATTCCATGTTTGATCTTTTAGCTTTAGAATCACTATGCACATCATTTTCAAGTATTTCACCATCTCTCCCATGTGCACTATTTTTAGAATCAGAATGTGCATTATCTTCATTCTGCAACTCAGCTTCTGAATGTAGCTCGACATTCACTAGTTGTCACTTGGCTAATATTGAAAATTGTCGCTAATTTCGAACTTGATTGGTAGCTTCATCTTCAATAGGCATTCCTTCATAGAACTATACAAAGGATCTATATTCTTCTAGTTTCGTAGATTCATCAACTTGCACTTCTGCATGCTCATCAAAATTTACATTTGCACTCTCCACAATCTTGTTGGTGTTAGTATTCAAACATTTATATGCTTTGCTTCTAGTGGAGTATCGTAGGAATATGCCTTCATCACTCTTTGCATTAAACTTGCCATTCCTAGTATCTTTAAGAATATAACATTTACAACCAAATACTTTGAAATGTCTTACATTGGGTGAGTGACCATACCATAATTCAAAAGGTGTTGCATTTGTACCTTTCTTGAGTTGGACTCGATTCAGGGTGTAAACAACAGTACTTATAGCTTCTCTCCAATATTTTAAAGCAATATTTTTCTCCATCATCAATGTTTTGGCACAGTCTATTACTAATCTATTCCTTCTCTCTGTAATGCCATTTTGTGGTGGAGTTCTTGGTGCTGATGTTTGCCTCTTAATCCCTTTATCATTGCAAAATATCTCAAATTCTTTTGATGTAAACTCTCCTCCTCTGTTTGATCTCAAGCACTTCAAACTCTTTCTTGTTTCCTTCTCAACTCTGGCCAAATACAACTTGAACATTTGAAATGCATCAGATTTTTGCTTTAAGAACATAGCAGTCATCAACCTAGAAAAGTCATCCACAAACAATATTATGTATCTATCTCTTTGGTAGCTTTGGAATTCTATTGGCCCACATAAGTCTGTATGGACTAGCTCTAATACTTCTTTGCAAGTGTAGGTTTTTCTTTTGAAACTTGACTTGGTCATCTTTCATAGTTGACATTGTTTGCATATTGTGTTTCCAGGCTTCTTCAACTTAAGAAAACCTCTGACTTTCCTCTTTTTGCTGATGCTAAAAAGATTATCAAATTTAACATGACACAACCTTTTATGCCATAACCATGCATCATCAAGTTTTACAATAAGACAGGTTGCATCTTCCATATCTAGGTAAAAAAAATTACTCCTAGTTTGTTCACCTTTTCCTATCAAAATTTCCATCAATATCATAGATTTTGGAAGTTTTGTTTCCAAATTCTACTTTGCAACCTACATTTCCTAACTGTGATACACTCAGCAAATTGTAGTTTAAACCTTCAACATAGTATGCATTATCACATGAGATTTTCTCTATAAGTTTAATAGAACCTTTTCCTTTGATTTGACATGAAGCATCATTACCAAATCTAACACTATTTCCATTATATTGAGTAAAGGTAATAAATTTTTTTTTTGTCTCTTGTCATGTGATGTGACCGTCCACTGTCTATGATCCACTTGTTATTTTTGTTCACATAGTTTACCAATGTTGTTTCCTCATCATCTGATTCATCCTTCATGGTTGCATAGACTACTTCATCATCATTCTCATCAGAATCCTCTTGAACAATGTAGCATCTTTTGTCTTTGTCCTTGTAATCTCTGCTATCATCTTCTCTTTTATTTTTCTACTTATTTCCTTCTTTGAAGTTCTTCTTCTGTGTACACCTTGTAGCAATATGACCCACTTCACTACAATTAAAACAAATGATAGATACCTTACCTTTGAATTCACCTTTTCCATTGTGAAATCTTCTCACCAATAATGCTTCCAATTGTTCCACATCTTTCTCATTAGTGCTACTATCATTGGATGCATGTTTTCCATTTTTACTCTTTTACTTTGATTTCACCTCCTTAGTGTCTTTCAATGTTAGCTTGGCTTTGAAAGCAGATTCAAGATTCTCAAGTCTGTAGTTATCAAAATTAGATAGCTCAAATGTAGTAAGTCTACCTACTATCCCTTCAAAAGTTAATGCATTTCCTGGTACACATCTTAATTCCTAGATGTCTAAAACTCTAAGGAGAAGGGTTCTTAAGTATTTTCTATTAACAGTGTCATCTTCAAAATGACCTCCCAAACTTCTTATTGCACTTACCACTTCTTTCATTCTAGAGGCATATTGAGCAGCATTCCCACCTTCCTCCATTTTCATGTCATCAAACTTTCCTCTAAGGCTTTCTCTATTTTCTCTTTTAACATTCTAATCTCCTCCATAGATATTTGATAGGACTTTCCACATCTTCAATGTAGAGTCACATCCCTTGATGTCATCAAATACAATATAGCTGAGTGCGGAGGCAATTTTTAGTATTGCCTAATTGTGCTCCTTCCTTTTGTTCAAATCATCTGTAGTAAGGGGTCCAGCTGGATCTACATGTTCCAATCCAATTGAGGTTTTTTCATAGTCACCTATTGATCCAAGGTGTAATTTCATTAGAACTTTCCATGCAGTGAAGTTATCTTTGTTAAGCTTGGGAACTTCTCTCTTGGACATCTTGATCTTCCTGCTTCTAGTACCTTTAAACTAAATCAGCAGATGACTCTGATACCAATTGTTAGAAATTATTTAGAATAACTGAGAGGGGGTGGGGCAGGGGGGGGTGGCGGGGGGGCGAGGGGGCAGTGGGGTGAATCAGTTATTCAAGGTCCAAATGTCCTAATAAAACTTTTTCATCAAGTAAAGTGAGCCCATTAAACTATTCACTCATCCAAGCTTAAACTTTTCTACTTAGCAAGTTACTATAAACTAACATGCAAGCATAACACATGAAGAATCAACACATAACATAGTGATTGACGTGGAAACCCAATTTGAGAAAAACCACTAGTAACATGCTAGCAAATTATCACTCTTCTGAAGTGATGCCCTGTGAAAGACCTACCCTATTAAAGGCTACAATGTACACTGTTAAATGTGACCTGGTTAAAGGATTTAACCACCTGTTAGAAGTGGGCATGGTTAGAGGACTTTAGAACATTCACTTGGAATGTCACCCTATTAAAGGATTTACAAATGACTATTAAACCAGCCTAATTCCATAGGATTTAACCCTAACTGATACAATTGCTAGAGAGTAACAATAAGGGGTTTTGACCTGATTAAAATTCACAACTTATCTTATAGATTTTAGATCTCTGTTAAGCTCACAACATTTGCCTAGCTTTCAATTTCTTTAGCTCTAATAGCTTGTCCTCCTCTCAAGCTTTGTCTCCTTGAGTCTTCATGCTCAATGTACCAGTGCAATCATCTCTCTCCGACCACTTTATCAAAGTAGAGTCTTTGTGCTTTGTTATTCCTTCTCCTTGATGTCTTCTCCTTAACACCCTTCAACCACTTTTTCAGTTTGGCACATCATCAACTCTTGCTTGTTGGCCTATGACTCCTTAAATAGAAATCTAGAATCCTCTTCCCCACTCGATTCTTCCATCCTTTAATTTTATTTTGAATGCATTAGGTAAAATTCAATGAATCTAACCCATATCTTGTTCCTTCTAGAAAAATCACAAAGAATCCTCTTGAATTTGCTCAAAAATGGTTTACATAAAATTTTGTGCCTCTAGCTCATCATCCTTATCCTCCATTTGGTTCACAAAATTCTAGGTAACAACCTTGTCAGCTTAGATTTGGTTAATCTTTGACTTTTAAAATAATGTAGTAGCTTAGCACTATTAAAATTCTAGTGCTCGACACATACTGTGTTACTTAGCACCAACTACATTTTACTGATGCTTGGAACCTACTGTGGATTCACTCGACATCCACTAAGTTTTCTTGATGCTTGGCACCTGAAGTTTTTTTGGCACCCAAACATGCTTGGCTCCTTCTGTATCACTTGACACACACTAGAATTTTCATTTGCTTGGCACTAGCTAAAAATTTTCTCAGCTCAAACTAGCTTGCTTGACACTCACTAATGAACTTAGTTAAGCTTTGTAGACAACCTTGTTACAACTTATTCCTCCAATGTTTCTAAGTGTGACCAAAATCTATATCTTCAAGTATATTGTCAATACATCATTTTACCATTATCTTAACTGATCCTGGAACTTCATTAGAAAACCATAACTCAACCTTTCCCTTAGGTACTTTTGTTACATCTTGTTGATTAAATCCTCTTAGGTACTTTTGTTACATCTTGTTGATTAAATCCTCTTCATCAATCAACTAAGTGATAATACTTGGATCTTATAAGTAGTTTTCATTCCAACAAAAAGTAGATTGGACATCAATGACAAAACAATGATTGAAAATATTATCTATCAACAATCTCCTTCTTTGCAATCAATCTTCTTCTTCTAATGATCTTTTCAATTATATTTCCAACATACCAGAGGCTTGGGGGTTTTTTCATGATGTCATGATGATGCATTGTATACAATCTTTTATACTCAACCATGGTAATGTGTCTGGTACGCTCTATGATGTGTGTTGATCTATTGATTGTTATTACTTTCCAATGTTCTTTTGTGAAACTGAGGTGCATAGTGTGACCCATCTGATATAACCTTTGAGTATTCGATTAGTTGTTTTTGGATTAATTTCCAATCCCTTTATAGGACTGAGGTGTCTGTATGATTTGTTCTTGGTGATGTCATGTTATGATATGGATTGGTTTATGTATACTTGATTTTGAGATCAGTCAGGTATTAGGATGATCATATTGGTGGAATCTGTGATTATGATCAATGATTTTTAGTACTTATCAGTTCCTTGTTTAAGAACTAATGTATGGTATGTGGTCTTTTGTGATCTTTTTCTTTTATTGAGCTAGGGTAGGTTATCTATATGTAATGTCGGGAAGTGTCTTGCAATGGAGGTCGAGGCCCAAAGTGGCTACTAGGGTAACCCATAATAAGTTATTTAATAAGTGAAAATACTCCATTAAATGGAAATAAAATGAACCTAATAAGAGTCTTTGTATGTTCTCACCCATGCCTCGAGTGCTAGTACAGACTAGGATGGGAGTAGAGAGAACACTTGGTTTCAACCATGCATCATTAGTATGCCTTGTTAGTACAAAAGGATACTAGTGCCATATAGAGTCACTAGGGGGCTGGGGTCAAGTTAGACTACCAGGGTAACTCTAGTGTTGATTGATGTGATGACACTTGCCCACTTGCATAGTAAATTTCCTACATGTCTATGTTGCCTCTAGGATTAGTTGATACTTGTGTCTTCGTACCTTTGAGTTAGATTACTCTCAGGTGATTCCTTGAACCTAGATGTTGGGTTTGATTGTTGAGTTTTCTGTCCTATTTGGGACTAGAGACTATCTCCTTAGAGTGGTTGGAGTGGACCTTTTTTGAGTTCCATGAGGTCGAGTGGTAGTGATTTTTCTTCTACCATTGAGATCTAACTGTTAGATGCCGCTGCTGGATGTGTTTGTGTAGATGTTCCTTTCTATTTGTTCTTGTATTTCTATGATGGATGGTTGTACTATTGTATTGAATTTGATTTCATAAGATCTTAAGAGATGATGTAATTTATTTCATGATGTATATTATTTTAGCCTTTCATACCCTGTGAACTATATAGTAGATGATTGTGCATTCTATTTATTGCCAGGTGGCATAATATATAACTGTATATTATTTAAATGGTTTCATACTGGTATATTATTATTTGATGTGGATTTATTATACATATTAGATTTATTATTAATTAAACTTAAATGTGATTCAATGTCATGGGACCCTTAAGAATTATAATCTGTTTCATGATATGTGTTTATGTGAAAGTTAATTGCTTCTGCTATGTTATAACCATTGTTGTTAAGTTATTATCTTTAACTTAAAAAAAAAATGTTTGTCAAACTTAGTAAACTTTAGGTTAACTTCTTTTGGGTCACATGGTGGGGTGCTACATCTAGTATCAGAGCTCCAGTTTCTACATTGAAAGCTTTGGGTATATTGGAATGTCACTAGTTGCTAACTAGTTGAACTAAAACAAAACTTTAACTATTATATATATCTATTACAAACTTGAACTTCAAACTGAAACATAACTTAAACTGTTGTGTATCTATTACAAACCTAAACACTTGAATTAGTTGAACTGAAATGAAACGTAAACAATGTTATGTATCTTTTGCAACTTGAACATGTAGTACCTCCCTCTTGATTGCGATTCTGTTATCGTTGCCAAACTCTTCTTGGTGTATTTTTCTATTAATTAAGTCTAATTAAAAGATCTGATTAAGGATTTAATTTAATAGAAAATTAAAACGATATTTTAATATTCGTATTTATTTAATTAATTGGAAAAATAATTAAATAAAAGAGAATTAAATAAAAAGAATTTATTTGAAAATGAAAGTTATAAGTCTAAGGTTGGAATGAGATGATATTTATTTAATTTAATAATAATATATTTAGAGTTCATTTTTAAATAAATGACTAAATAATATTATTATTTAAGTTTCAAAAATAAATGTAAAAGTGGAAAAGAAATTATAAATTAAATTTAAAGGGGTCAAGTGAATATTAGTAAAATTAATGCATATTATTTTAATAATATTCACCTAGGAGTATGTGCACCTCTATTATGCACGAGTTGTTTCCATCATGGGAATTAGCGTGCCAATTGAACACATGGTGTCTACAACCATATCCTTGTCATCACTCATCTAGAAGGTTGGGATAAGGCTTACACTTAGTTTGCAATGCTTATCTTATCTCCTGGCTGATTGGAGATGTTCTAGAGGATTCTTATGAGGTCTTTATCTTGGAGCACTCCTAGTGACTAGGAGGAGGAGGTTCAATCACTGGAAGAATTGTGAATGATGAAGGAAGGGACTTACCTATGGACTCCAGAGGCATAGTGGATTAGTATCAGAGTCCAGCTAAGTTCTCATGACCATTTCACATAATTCCATTATCGTCTCTCTCTCTCTTCCTTTTCTATTCGTATTTACTAAATAAATGTATGAATATGGCATCATACTTTTAGCCACATTATCATAGAGATTGAAACAATCTATTTCAGAATAGGGGTGGCTGCTTGCATTTACAGTATTGCAGTAAATGATCAATGATTAAATTTGATAGGCTTATTATCATGCAGCTCCTGAATGTATACTAATTGGCTGATTTATGTTTGATATGAAATTGCTTAAATATTTAATTCTACGCCTTTGTGAATGCCAACAATTGTTGAACACAGTTCTTCATCATTTCTTGATTTACATTTTATGTCTGTGGATTATGCCTTGAACTTCAGTCTAGTTTCCATGGCTGCTGCATTCTGTCCTCCCCATTTCGTGGTTTTTCTTACATGTCTGATAGTTATGGAGGAAGATGCAATCCCCAACCCATTGTTGTTAATTGTAATTCAAAAGCTGGCTAGGAAGCCCAAGGTAACTAATGTCGTTAGGGAAATATTGTCTTTTACAGTTACAAAGTTATAATGTCAACTCTACACAACATCATAGTCGACCCACATCCAACTATTCAAACAATGATTAAGACATCGTCACTTTGTTAGATATGGCAAGATTGAGGTTAAGTCATTCACAATCATAACATAACATAGAGGTAGAAAACTAGCTACCTGTTTGTGGCCAATGTCTTAAATTAGTACTACTTTTCTTTTGTAGTGTTTATGGGAAGGTTTCAGGTTTGAACACACATCTGTGCATAGCCACAACTTGTAGCCCAGTGCTCCCCCATTTACAGTTGAACCTGTGATAGGGGCAGAACTTATATGACTGCCACATGCCGTTTTACCAGAACGCTCACCTTATTAAGCCAATAGCTGTAATATATAACACATCGAATTGTTTGTCACTTTAAAACATTCGTCACATGCCCTATGTAAAATGATTTGGATATTCGATCTAGTATTAAGTTCAGAATTGATAAGACTTAATGCATGTTGAGAAGGAAATTCATGTTCTAGATTTTAAGAAGTGTTTAGATCTTATATTCGTATGCGTCAATACTGATTACCAGCTATTGTATTTCAGCGTTGGTTGTGTATGGGATGATGCTACATGTTATTCGGTTGTAATTTATCTTGTAGACGATTGAGTTTTATCTGCTATTTGTCGCTCTCTCCCTTATAGCTGTCTATTTCTTGCTTTTATTGGAATTTAACACATTGGATATGGAGCATGACTCCATAGACTAGAGAAACTCAAATACATTTACAAATAGAAACTCTTGTAGATCTATTTTTGGAAGGAACATAAAACTAGAACACAGTTAAACTATTCTAATAATGTATTAACTTATAAGAGCTTATCGAATTAAAAATGATGAGCAATCAGATCAAATCATAATGAATGGACAATGCTTGCTACATTATATGATAATCAGATCCTACTAAGAAGTGTGAGTCCATCGGATGTCATGTGACTGTGATATCCATCTGATGCCATCTTTTAAAATTCAACCTCAAAGATTATAATTCAGAGAATACATGAGATGTTGAATCCTGATTGGTAAGAGTTTGGGAGCAGCTCTTTACTCAGTTGCAATAGGGAAAGCATATTCACAATCATGGCATCAACCCTGAGCGATGTGGCATCTCCATAATTAAAGCGCATTACCCATGACCTCTTCGACATGGATGGTCTCCTGCTTGGTAATTACCATGCATATGGGTTTTCATTTTACCTTTTTCTCGGACTAAACTATACACTGATTTTATTTGGAAGATTTAATCTAATTCAATGCCGAGCTTTCTTTTTATTTTATCAATGGTGATATATAGGTAATCGCAAGCTGCGTTAGCTAATGCAAATAAGCACTTGTTTTACACCTGACAAAACAACAAGGCTTTTAAAGTCTGGTGATAGCAGTAGATCACAACATAGCATGTTAAGGGATGTAAATTTTAAATATAAATGAAATTATATTTATTTCATATAAGTTTTAGTATGTTTTAACAAATATATGCTGCACTTGTACATTAGTTCAAGGCCACGACTTTTCCTTTCACAGGTACGATTTGTTGGTTGGTTGGGTTGCTAAAGGTTATAACATATATATGTTATATGATATTTAACACTAAATAAGATTGAATATGTTATATTTTAATGTATTAATTTTATAATAATTATGTAGTACATCAATGATAGGTTCTATAATATTTATTTAGAAGGGTTTTATCAAAGGTTTCTAATTAATGGAGTTCATTAAGGATACAAATAGGTATATTGTTTATTAAAGAATTGTTAATAATTAATTAATAATTATTAATTAATAAGTTGGTAGCATTAAAACTATTAATGATAGATATTATTTAACAATGTTAATCATATTTATCACTTAAAAATTTGATTTTTAAATGGGGGCTATTTTTTTTATCACTACTTTGAAGTCATGGTGCGTACTATTAAATGAGAAAGAGTTTATTTGCAAGGGAAGAATCATGATTCTCATGAAAGCTTATACTGATAATGTAAGTTGAGCTTTTAGAAAAATTTCATCAAGATGAATGTAAATTATATTCACTTTAGTAATGATGAGATTGACCTTGTTAAAGTCGAATTTATTTACTAGAGGAACAAGCACTATTATTGTTATGATTATCCATGTAAATGATTTTAAATAATGCAATGGTTCCATTAAAGGTCAATAGAAATAGGTGTAACAATATAACAGTTATCCTTTGATTGTTTTAGAGAATTGTTTTAAAATAATAGAGGGATACTTCTATGTTCTAGGGGATAAATGAGAGTTAATTCATTTTATCATAATGGTGATCTATAATAAAATTTGGAAATTAAATTGTAGAGAGATTATTAATCTTAATAATTTAAGTTATTCAACATGTAACCTTAGTGAAGAAGGGTTGTATCTTATTCTATGCAGTTATATGTGCAAGACAACTATAGGCCAAGAGAGAGTTTTCTTGCTTGTTAACAAACCCTAATAATCATTTCACTCTATATAGATACAAGCTGATCCCTAATTTTTAAATGAGAACTTTAATGAATTAATAATCACCGAGTCATTGATATAGTTATTCAATGGAGATTAAATTGATATGACTGTTTCTGATTCAGTTCATTACATGATGAGATCATTTGGCACTCCATGTTCATGTAGGTATAATGATGATTACTTAGTATTTTCATATATTGATGATTACTTAGTGTTTTCATATATTGATGATTGCTCCGTGTTTTCATATATTGATGATTACTCAGTGTTTTTAGACGTTGATGATGAATGATTAGGTGATTTAATATCATTTGTGTTTCCTTTGGATACATTCTCCACATTGCATGTGATTATGTAAGCAAACTAAAACATGTATTTGTATCTTGCTTCTGCATGCTACCTGTATCTTGGGGTTTTGGGTGGTCTTAGAATGTTGACTAGTTAGGATGTCTACTAGAGGCTTAGGGGTTATGAGATGTGATGGCATGTGGATGTTATTGAGTCTCGATCCTTTTAAAACCCAACCATGGTAATGTGATGGCATGCTCTATGAGATGTTTGTATATATCGTTCGTTGATGTTTTTTAGTCTTCTTGTGTGAAGCTGAGGTGTATGTACTTGAGACACTTGACTTAACCATTTTTGAGTCATCGATCAGTTATACTTGGATTACTTTCTAGTCACCATGATGGGACTGAAGTGTTTACTTTTGATCTTGATGATGTTATGTTGTGGCATGTTTTGACTTGACCATTTTGGGAGTCTTCGATCAGTATTGTTTTGGGATACTTTCCGGTTGCTTGTTGAGAACCGAAGTGTACTGTGATTTACTTGAGATGCATTTTGGGTTGCTCATTGAGAATCAATGGATATTGTGATATATTTTGAGATACTTTATGGTTTCTCATTGAGGGCCTATGGATATTATGATTAATCAAGCATGCCTTTAGTTGCCAATAGAGAAGTGTTATGATCATCAATATCATTTGATGCTTTTTAGTTGCTCATGGAGATTTGATGTTCTTATTGTGGATTATCTTTTGGTATTTTTTCAGTCGCTTGTATAGGACTGAGGTGATTTTGTGATTTATGATTCTATGAGCCTAGGGTAGGTTATCTACTTGTAGTGTTAGGAAGTGGCTTGCAATGGGGGCTGAGGCCCTAAGTGGCTACCAGGCTAACTCATTGTAAGTTGTTTTAATAAGTGAAAAAATTTACACTAAATGGGAATTAAATGAACTTAATAAGATAATTGTATGTTCTCGCCCATGCCTTGAGTGCTAGTATAGACTAGGATGGGAGTAGAGAAAATTGTTGGTTGCCACCTTGCATTCCGTAGTATGCCTTGTCAGTATGAGAGGATACTAGTGGCCATATAGGGATCACTAGAGAGCCAGGGTCTATTGAGAGACTACCAGGGTAACTCTAGCGTGATTCGTGCGATGAAACTTTTCCACTTACATAGTAGGTTTCCTACGTATCTTGTTTGCCTCTGGGTGTAGGTGTCAACCCTTTTATGATGGAACCTTTGAGTTAGTATACTTTTAGGATTCCTGGACTTAGAGAGTATTTGTGCTATGAGATTTGATAACCTATTTGGGACTTGAAATTATCTCCTCAGCATGGTGGGAGTGGACCATTTAGGTTCCACGTGGTTGGGTGGTAGTGCTTTTTCACTCTTACCATTTGAGATCCATCTGAGACACCGTGGCTGATGCATTCCTTGTTGGCATCTATCTTCATTCTATTCTTGGATTATGATGATGGACATGTATCCTTATATTGATGATTAGCATATGATAGATGATGTTGTTTACTTATCTTATGCCTTATTTTGCATGATTAGATTTCTGATGCATATGTTGTAGCATGTTAGATTTCTTTTTGCATATGATGTAGTATGTTTTAGGAGTGATGTCCCTACTATGATAATACCGATGATCTCTTTGATAACTTGGGATGTTACACACAGAGGGATGGCTAGGGCCCATGATGGTCTAATGATTCTATTTACGGTTGGGAGGAACCATGCATTTAGATATTTATGTGTTGTGTTTATGATTTATGGCTATCTTTTACCATGGATGTTTATATCTTCTATGATGATGTTTCATGTATGGTATATGGTTTCATTTACTTTATTGCACTTCATGAGGATGATGTATCTTTATTTTTACATATGTTTAATCTTTTAAACTTTTCATACCCTATGACATGTATAGTGGATGATTGAGTATTTTGAATTTAATTGCCAAGAGGCATTCAGAACAAATGTATATTATGGACATTAGACTTTTCATTACTCTTTCATGTAGATGTGGTAGTTATTAGACTTAGTATTCATTAAGATTAAATGTGATTCAACGTCTTGGGATCCTTAAAGAATGTAACCTGTTATGTATGCTTATGTATGCTTTTAGTTGTATATATGTTATTTCTTCCCCTTCTATGTGTTAGATGTGAATGAGTTATCTTTCATGTATTAGAAAAAAAAAAAATGTTTGGCAAAATTTGTAAAAATTGAGGTTAATTCTTTTGGATCCCTTGGTAGGGTGTTACAAAACACTTGAAAAATTCAAACTTGAAACTTGAAACTTTAGACTTGATACTTGAAACATAGAAAAAGGAAAAACATGGATAACTCTTGAGTTTATTTTTAGACATATATTCTTATGACTATGCTTTAAGGTAGTATCCCTTTGATTGTTTTTACAAATATTATGTTGATCTTTTGTTTGGAGTGTTTTAGGGGATCTATTTTAGTATTAGTTAAAAAGATAAATGTTGGATCAATATGGTTTTTGATTTATTGTTAAACCAAAATCATATTGCTCTAAGTGACTAACATTGTAGACATAGTTAACTTATTTGTATTAGCTTCTTAAATGAGATTTTTGGTTTGACATTGTAGATATAACTCTTTGACTTTTATTTTCCCTAGTGATTGTAGTGAGCTTCCAGGAGTAAGCCTAAGTCTAGGGGGAGTGGATGTAATGCCTACCCCTAGTTTATTTTATCTTTCTTGTAGGCTTCTAGGCATAAGCCTAATTCTAGGGGGAGAATATGTAATGCCTACCCCTACTTAACTTTACTGATTTGTTTTGACCAGATTCTTTTAGGCATGTGCTATGATTATGTTCGATGATAATATATATGTTCATGTATTGACTTTTAGTTATTGAATGATGTTGGTTAGACAAATGATTTTTATGCATTTTCTATGGATACTTACCCCATACTTGCATGTGTATAGTGTGCGTGTACGTTTTCTTTATGTTTGACATTTCTGATGCAGTTGAGGAAGGGAGTCATAGTCACCTGCTAGTCAAGATCTACATGATGAACCAATTCCTACCATTTCTTATTTAGTTTAGAATATTTTGTTTATACATGTGTGGATTTTATGCAGATTGTAGGTTTCGAGTACCGACTTCCCTAAACTGTTGGGATGAGCATACCCTATCACAGTATTTCAATGGTATAAGTGGGGAGATAACTCTTGAGTCCAAATCCTAAGCCCTAAGCCAATTGTCTTAGAAAATAGGACAAATATCTGGGTTAATTTCACCTTTCCAAATTTGTCAAGTGAAGTGAATTCGTGATTTTAACTCTGGAATTTGATTTTTGTCTCGTGTCTTCAGTTGAGTTGTTATATTTGGTTTTATGGGTCTATTGTGATTTTTTTTAATAATTAAATCAAATTAGAAGATAATTTAATGATTTAATTTAATAAAAATTTTATTAAAAAAGTTGATATTTAATTATATTTAATTAATTGAGAAATTAATTAAATAAAAGAATTAAATTTAAAGATTTATTAATGCTCTATTTTTGACATATTTATATTTATTTAATTTAATAATAATTATTTAGGAGTTTTACATTAATAATAAATTCTAAATAATGTTATTAATTAAGTTAATAAATATATTATTATAAAGTCCCGTGAATTAATTAAATAAAAGAATAAATTTTTTAGATAAAGTTATAGTTCTAATTTTAGCATATTTATAATTATTTAATTTAATAATAATTTATTTAAGATTTTTATTAATAAACTCTAAATAATATTATTAGTTAAATTAATAAATATGATATTAAGAAAGGTCTTATGATTAATTAAAGAGAGAAAGAAAATTAATTTAATAAAGATATTTTAATTTAAATTGCATAAAGTTGTCACATGAAAATTGTATATAGAAAATTCAATATTTAATTATATTTAATTAATTGAAAAATTAATTAGCTAAAAGAATTGAATTTAAATGAAAAAATTAAAGTTCTAATTTTAGCATATTTATATTTATTTAATTTAATCATAATTATTTAAGAGTTTTATTTGAATAATAAACTCTAAATAATATTATTAGTTGAGTAACAAATATTATTTGATTAAAAAAGAAAATATTAAAATATGTGAATATTTGATTTAATTAAAAAATAATTAAATTTATGTTTTAAATACAAATTCTAAAATTAAAAGTCTAGATTTAGAGGTCTAAATCTAGAAAATTGGTTGAAGAAAGATTTGAACATGATGTTATTTAATTACATTATTAAATATGTACTTCAGTTTAAAATATTTATTTTAAAAGTCTAATTGAAGAAGTTGGATAAATATATCATTAACATATTAAAAGATTAAATATTTAATATTATTCTAGTATGATTATTTAATTAATAATTATTAAATTAGAGTTGCATTTAAATAATGAGCTTTAATTATTCTTATTAATTTAAATAATAAACTATGCTTTAAATATTTCTTACATTAATTAATAAAGTGGAGGAAAATAAAATATAAAAGAATATTTTAATAAAAAAATTATTTAAATGTGAATGAAAGAATTAAATTTAAAAGATTTGATTAAAGTTCTATTTTAGGCATATTTATATTTATTTTATTTAATAATAATTTATTTATGAGTTTTATTTTTAATAAACTCTAAATAAAATTATTAGTTAAATTAATAAATATTATATTAAAAAAGTCACATGATTTAATAAGGGAGAGAAAGCTTTAATTTAATAAAGTTTATTTTAATTAAATTGTATAAAGTGTTTGAATGAAAATTAAGATATAGTAATTAAAGACAAAGGGTTTTCACATGATTGCATGATCAGAGCCTTGATTTGGGGGAAAGACTCTTTATTAAGGAAATTATTGCTAATTTCTAGATACATAGGTTTGGAGGAGCCAATTTTTGAAAATAGGGTTTTCGAAGGAAAAGGAAGATTCTTGCATTTTTGTGCATTCATTGTTTTAACATTACATCCAGGTAGGATCTTGTGGGTTTGTGCAGTAGTTGCTCATTCTTCAAATTCCTATCTTCTTTGTGTCTATTGTGTTTCTATTTTCAGAAGTTCTCAAGGTTGAAACTCTTGTTTTAAAAAAATGAATTCCATTATAGAATTGTTTTTGATTTAATCTAAAAGCCTTTAGTAAATATTGAACTCTAGGGTTTTCAAAACTTAATGAATTATGAAATTCACTTTTATATGTGCTTTATGTGGTGTGTGATTTAATAGTGTTGGGGTTTTTCGGTTTGTCTTAGCTTTGGCCAGTTAGGATGTTTACCAGAAGCTTGGGGGTTTGTTATGTGATGTCATGATGGTGCGTTGTATATGATCCTTTACACTCAACCATGGTAATGTGTCTTCTATGCTCTATGATGTGTGTCGATCTATTGATTATTATTTCTTTCTAGTGTTCTTTTGTGAAACTAAGGTACATGGTATGACCCATCTGATATAACCTTTGAGCATTCAAGCAATTATTTTTGGATTGCTTTCTAGTCACTTTTATAGGAATGAGGTGTTTTTATGATTTGTTCTTGGTGATGTCATGCTATGAAATGGATTGGTTTATGTATACTTGATTTTGGATCAGTCTTATTAGGATGATCGTATTGGTGGAATCTGTGATTATGATTAGTAATTTTCAATACTCGTCAGTTGCTTGTTTAAGAACTGATGTATGGTATGTGGTCTTTTGTGATCTTTTGATTTTACTGAGCTTAGGGTAGGTTATCTATATGTAATGTCAGAAAGTAGCCTACAATGGAGGCCAAGGCCAAAAATGTCTACCAAGGTAACCCATTGTAAGTTGTTTAATAAGTGAAAACACTACAGGGTAAAAGCACAAACTTGTGTCACCCTTTTACAAAGGAAAAGGCTAACTAACATATAAATGTTCACCTTTAATGACATAAAACTAGTATTATTATTTAGAATTTGAAAATGAAATAAACTGATGAAATGTTTAGAAATGGATGAAGTTTAGGATTATAATTTTTAATAATTATTTGGAATAAGAAATGATATATTTTCCTATTTTTAATGATAACTTTTTATCGCTGAAAAAACCTAGAAATTAGGGGTCTAGTTCTCACCACAAAATGACAGGGAAATAAACTTATTTCCCTTTGATCTCAGACTATGTTATAGATAACATGTGTAGCTAGAACAATCAAACATAAAAATTGGTTTAGACCTATATTTTCTCTTTTATAATGATTCAAATTTCAACTTATTCAAATCGATAGTTTCATCTCCCATCACATTTTTCAAAAAAAATGTATTCCAACCAAAAGAAAAATTATAGATTCTAGAAGAGGACTCTCTCCTCTAGAATATCATATAGTTTTTATTTATTTTTGATATGATTTAATATTTTTTTCTTTCTCAAAATCTACATCTTCTCGAGTGTTAAAATACATACTTGTAGAATTTTTTAATTACAATATAGTTATTGAAATGTCAGTTTCCTAAAATAATTTCATTTCTTTAGTAAGTGGATAGTAACTAGTATAAAACATGCATTTAATAGACATTTCTAATTGGAAAAGTGTGGGACAATATATAAATTAGCTAGAATATATTTATCAAGATACATGTGTTTGAAAAAAAAAGAATTTTAGATAGAAATACTCAATTTCAGTCATTCTGACAAGTCAGCCTAAAAGGTTACACAACTTTGTACTTTTACCCTACACTAAATGGCAATAAAATGAACCTAATAAGAGTCTTTGTATGTTCTTTCCCATGCCTCGAGTGCTAGTACAAACTAGGATTGCTTGGTTGTGACAATGCATCGTTAGTATGCCTTCTCAGTACGAAAGGATACTAGTGCTACATAGAGTCACTAGGGGCCTAGGGTCAACTTAGACTACTAGGGTAACTCTAGTGTTGATTCGTGTGATGACACTTGCCCGCTTGCATAGTAAATTTCTTATGTGTATGTGTTGCCTTTGGGATTAGTTGATATTTATGTCTTGGTATCTTTGAGTTAGATTGCTTTTAAGTGATACCTTGGACCTAGATGTTGGGTTTGATTGTTGAGTTTGTTATCTTGTTTGGGACTTGAGACCATCTCCTCATCATGGTGGGAGTGGACCTTTTTCGGGTTACACAAGGTTAGGTGGTACTGCTTTTTCTTATACCATTGAGATTCGACTGTTAGATGCTACTGCTAGATGTGTTTGTGCAAATGTTCCTTTCTATTTGTTCTTGTATTTCTATGATGGATGGTTGTACTATTGTATTGTATTTGATTTCTTAAGATCTTAAGAGGTGATGTAATTTATTTCATGATATATATTATTTCAGCCTTTTATACCCTATGACTTGTATAGTGGATGATTGTGCATTCTATTTATTACCAAGTGGCATCATATATAATTGTATATTATTTAAATGGTTTCATATTGGTATATTATTATTTGATGTGAATTTATTATATATTAGATTTATTATTAATTAAACTTAAATGTGATTCAATGCCATGGGACCCTTAAGAACTATAATCTATTTCATGGTATGTGTTTATGTGAAAGTCAATTTCTTCTATTATGTTATAACTATTGTTATTAAGTTATTATCTTTAACATTTTTAGAAAAAAATATTTTTCAAACTTAGTAAATTTTAGGTTAACTTCTTTTGGGTCACATGGTGAGGCATTATAGGTGTCATCATGAGTCATTGACACTATTTCATTAAATATAAAGAATAGGTTTCAACTTTGGCATTATACTCCCTACATTTCTATTTGCTCATTTCTACCCAAAAATGTAAAGAGATTATCATTGTGTGGTTGAAGTATGGTGGTTTGGGAAATAATCATAAAATGTTTGATGAAATGATTATATCATCTCATGGAATATGATAATTATAGCTTATAGAAGATATGGGTGTCCTCATGAGTCATTGAGACTATTTGATTAAATACAAAGAATAGGTTTTAGGTTTGACATCATACACCCAATATATAAGGGCAAAAGAGTGTATTTACTTATAATGCATTTTCTTTATAGTTCAAATTTATAATTGGGACCCCTTTTCTTTTGGTTTTATTGATCTAATTTTGACTTAAAAAGGGATAATTTCCCTCACATACATATTTGAATGAATTAGTGGCATAAAGTGGAAGCCTACATCTCATTAAATTGCTTCCATTTTCCTCCTAAAAAATTCATAATAAAATTTTCTAAATCACATTGAAAAAATCTAAGAATTATAACAATAATCACATCACAAGCATTCATTAACATATTTAACATAGAGATTTGGTCATGCAACAACCCTTGGTTAGAGGGAAAATTGTGGTGGGGATGACACCCACAAATCCTTCACTATTGTAGTAATAAGGTTGTCTATTAGGGCATACAAAAATGTCACTTCTAGTGACATACTCTATTAGGAATAATACAATAGGACCTGTTAAAGTCCACCTTGTTAAAAGATTTACAAATAGTCTTCAAGTGTGCACTTGGTTAGTTATTTTACAAGATTATTACATCCACTATGTTAGGATATTTTCTTCTACAGTGGTAAGAAAGCAATATTCAAGTGATCTGACAATATGAAACTTATGTTTCTTAATTCAAGTCCAATCTTCTCTATTATGTTATCGCCTCCTCTAATGGATTTCAACCAATCTTTCCTTGTTCACTACTTGGTATCTTTGTTCTCCTTAACATATACATTTTTTATTCATTCAAAAACTATGAATTTGAGCCAATACTTCCTTATATAGGAATCATATGGCTTCCATCATACATGACCTAATTGGGATTTAGATATTTCTAGAATGCTCAATCAAATAGATCAACAATCCTCATTCATTCTCTCTTACTAATATTCCTTGATTTATTTTCATTGATTCAAACCTCTACCTTGGGATCCATAAAGTCATGTTTCATTTCCAATAAATCTTACCTAATATTTTTCTTGACCCATGTAAACCATTTCCTATTGTGATATGGAGCCTAATCAAACTCAAAGGTTAATATTTTCACACTTTATTCAACATGATTTACCCCCAGATTATTGCTACGAGGGTTTGGGGGTAGCACCACACATGCAATCCCTATCACACTACATGTTGGAGTCAAAAGCAAATGCCCTTGTGGGAGTTTTCAAGGGCAGCGCCCCTGTAGCCAAAAATAAATTACTATTGTAAAAAGTATTAGCTATTATTTGTCTACTGGATAACTTATTCTGGCCCTAATTTTGTAAGTGATAAAAAGCTTGAATAAAATGGCTTAGGGTTAGGGATTTCATAATGTATGATGAGATTGTAGCTTCTTGCAGAAGTATTGAGCTGTAAGGGATTACAAATTCTAATCATTGGATAATAATAATGTTAAACTTTCTCTTGGTGGATGTAGCCCAGGGATTGGGTGAACCACACTAAATCTTTGTGTCTTGTGTTCTCTTCTATGCAATTTCTTATTTTATGAAATTGGTTATATTTTTATTTAATTGTTATTTATGTTCATGGTTAATCCTAACATTTCCTATATTGGTAGGAATCAAACATATGAAATTATTTGCAATTACAAACATTCATGATCATCTTATGTTTCTCAGTACACACTGCTTCATTATCTTGGTAAGATGTTGTCCTTGGGTAATATCCATGCTCAGTCATAACTAGACTTGGTATCCATGCACTACCAAATTACTACTATGTTTACTACTCTTTCTTCTTCCTGACTTAAAATTTACTCATTATTTTCCTTATTTTAGTGCCAAGGTTCACATACCTCTTTGACTTACATTAACTAACCTTCCCCTTAATCATAGATTTTCGCTAATGACAAAACTCAAATGCATGTAGGAGTAACACAACATACTAATCATCCATTGACAACACACCCCTTTTTGAGATAATATCCTTTTCTAAAATGCAACGTGAAACATAAGGCCAACAAAATTTTGACACTAAATTCAACACAAATATAAGCTTTATATTCACCGACATAAAATAGTAAAAGTAAACTAGAGTAATAAAAAAAAAATATTGACAAAATAATTTAAGAGGTGCCTATGTAGCATCAAAAATCTAAATCTTAAGATAGAAGATCTTCATTAATTTTTTTAAAAATTCTTAATAGGCTCTAGATTTTTGATGGATTCATTTTTAAATCTTCTTAATTTTAGAAATCAACCAACATAGTTGTCAAATAAGAGCTTCATAAAATTTATACCTAAATACCCTTACAATAGTTTATTTACATTGTAATATATTTGAATAGCTTTATATAGATAAAGTTTTTGACTCAATAGATCAACTGATTACTAATTTATGACACACACACACACACACACAATAATATATTATCTCCACAAGCTAGATTTTTTTGGGGACTTCTTTTTATAGACTATAACTTTAGGTTTGTTGTTTTCTTATATAGAGGTATCTGAAATTTAGAACTAGAAATTAAAATATTTTCACAAACCGACAACATAATTTTCATTTATAGAAACAAATATTGAATTGGCCTTAAAACTACTTTTAGTGGTAATATTGCTCCATTATCATGACATATGAGAAGATTGAACAATACTGCATATTTCAAGTCCTTTAATTATGCTCAATTTTTTTTGTAAAACTATAAACTTGCATGTCAAGGAAATCCTTATTAGAGGATGAGTAGATTCACTCCCTCATCACAAACATGACCTTTGAATTATCTAATTTCCCACTTTTCCAAAATAGGCTAATTAATATCAAACATGACTATCCATACAAAAAAATGTACTTTTGAAAATGCGAAAATATAGTTTTGAGAAATTTTTGGCATACAATTTCGTAATCTATACTTTATGCCTTGTACTATAAAAACTCCTCTAATTTTATGACCTCAAATTTATGAATAAATCAAGTGAAGATCTATATTGTGCAATAAATAAGAGACTTTGAATCTTAGATATATTCAAAATATAACTTAAGAATATTGGCAAACATTGATCGATCATACTCAAAAAAATTGATGCATAAAAGTGTTTACCCAATTAAAATCAAAAGAAACAAAAAATAATATATATCCATAATATACAAGTAATTTATAATATGATAACTAATCATTTTTTAAATTAAAAAATAAGAAAAAAAATCTTATTTTTAGATTAAAAAATTTAAAATATCTTATATTATGCATAAAAATATAATGAAATAGATAGATGATTTGATATCTTCACTGTAATATTACTATGAATAGATTAACTATATATATAGTGAAATAGAAATAAACAAGTGATTTGATATCTTCATTGTAATATTACTTTTGTTAGCTTATAAGATCAACCTTATGAATTTCATTTCCTAAAATTTGTAAGATTAGAGTACATAGTCTATCGTCAAAAATATATGTCAAGCTAAGAAAAAAGAAACATAGAGTGTGATGCTAAAGGTGGAAAAACTAAATTCAAACCATTGTATAACACAATTTGACTTGTAGAAAATATCTCCTACTTATCACTTGATGAGCTTGAGGGGCATTTTAATGAATAATTCATAAGACACAACACTTGGTTAAGGTTTTGCAAATGGGGTTACAAGCAGAGTGAGTTTAACCATGGAGGGAACACTTTAGTTAAGCACACTCAGGCTAGAGTAGTACTGGGATGGGTAACCTCTTAGAAAGTCCTGGTGCTTCACCTCTGTAAGGATCACATAGTTCCAATTAGTGCTAAGTGTTCCATTTATTCTCATGAGAGATGGATTCTTGTGAATCAGTAGTCATGAAACATGAGTCAATGAGTTTGACTCAAAAACTACAGAGTTAAGTCCTAATGGCAATATGAATAGATTTAAAATAGAGAAAGAAGGAACTTCCAACTTATTATTCTTGAATAATAGATGCATATTTATAAAATAGATTTTCCCATCACCATTTCTAAATATTTGCTAATTAGATTCACAAAAAACTACTTTATGATTGACATCACACACATAAATTTGAAGCTTATGGATACCTAACTCAAACATATTTTACAATAAGAACTAAATATAAACTAAAACTCTTTGACTCACACTTAAACTAAACTTGTGTTGCTAGCTACTCAACAAGATTTTTGACATATGTAACTACTGTTGAAGCATTAATTCCAACAACTTACTTATCTTCCCTCCACATCATTTATTTGGCATCCCATCTCCCTTTTATATCCACATCAACTATAGTCAACATTTCCTTTAGTGCTCTGCACTTTTCCCATATCCTGAGTGCTCTTATTAAATTCTCCTCTTTTAATTCTTCTACCCATTTCATAGAGGAGTCATGTAACACTTCTAGGAGCCTTAAAGCGGTAAATGATATTATATCTACCAAGCATCTCACTGTATTGTCGACCAATTCTTTGTCGTGGCTAAAAGATTCCTTGGAGATAGCCCGACATACACATTTCATGCTAAATTCTTTAAGAAGATCATTGTCTTTAAGATACTCAATTAAATCAAGAGATCTTTTACCACTCCAATATTGAGAAAACTTGATATTTGGGAACCACTTCTCTCTCTCTCTCGATTTAAACTCACTAACAACTCTCTTAACAACCTCAAATTATAATGTTGTATTGGGATAAAAGTTTCCTTGAACCAGTTTTTCAATCTCTTGCATCTTGATGTTAGCTTCTAAACTCATTTGGTAGGCTTGGCTACTGCCTGAGTGAAACAGATTCAGGGGGCTCACTGTTATGTTATCAGGGAAGTCCAGAAGTGTCAGTAGATCCTGTGCCCCCTAGTAAGCTTTCACAGCATCCTTCATAGTCTCATTTGAGTCCCTACCCTAGTAGAGTTCTACAAGTAAAGAAATTGCAGAAACTACTGTCATCTTCCAAACCCCTATGTGGGAATATATGTCTTGGCTTGGAGCTGAAAGTAGACTTGTAATCTCCTCACAATGAAAATTGAGACTGTGCTTAGTAATTTTTCTTATTTCCTTGCACTCTTTGCCTTCCTTATAAAAACCATCCATCTTAGATACTATTTTCTTTACTGATGACTAGGTCACGTAGAAAAGTTCCCCGACTGTGATCTTGACCTTTACTTCTACATCTGACACCAATTGTTTGATCATCTTGATAAACTCTTTGGAGTATGGAAAAATGCAAGTACTGGAGGCCAACAGTTTCAAAAACTGCCAACAGAAAAAATTGAGGACCACGAGCAAAAAGAAAACACCAAAGAAGAGAGCCATAGGAAGCATGGCTAGGAGAGAGATGAAGAAAACAGATAGTTTCTAGACAAAGATTAATATACATTTCCTCTAGGATTTATCATCAATATTGGAATATTTAATGCAAGAGGCCATTTTCCCCTAGAGCCAAATGCCCACCTACCTTCATGAAAACTTGTAGAATGATCAAAAGAATTTATTGCTTGGTAGGTGAGTTTTGAAATTTGGAAAAGAGGGGGAAATTTTTTGTGGTAGAAGACAAAAGGAATGTCACACATTCGTTTGACTAGTTAGAGGAAGAAGTAGAAGAAGAGTAGATCAGAGAGTTGTAGAGAAGAAAGAGAAAAAGGTGATCAGTAGATTAGTCATCACAGAGATAGAAGGAATCATTGTCGTGCCTACAGTTGCACATGTTTCTACCTATCATTTTGTAAATTCATCGTTTATTATTTCATTTGTCCTATTGAAGCAGTGATTGCTCCAAGCGTTATTGTATGCAGCCATTAGAGCTGCAAGTTTAAAGTTTCTAAGTATTGAAGTTGCTTGAAGTTTTAGGGTTATTTTAGGGTTTTCTAGTAGAAGCCATATGCTCCCAAATTTTGTAATAGTTTCAATCAAAGTTAAATAGCAAGCAAGCAGGCATATGTGAATCCATTCCTTCTTCTATTCATTGCATTTGAAAAGTTTATTTAGAAGCTTCATACTTTGGCTCTCTGGTTTTAATGGTGGAAAAGGAGTTCATGTTATAGTTCTGTCACTCGGTATTGTCTTTGGTAGAAGTCATTTGTAGTTCAAGCCAAGTTCACTTGGTAACGTCTTCTATCGAGCTCCACTCTATAGTGGCTACTGAGTTCATTCAGTGTCTTCTTCTACCAAGCTCCACCCTCCTGTGGCTATCAAGTTGACTCAGCATCCAAATTACCAAGCTCGCTCGACATCCATTGGTGCCGAGTTGCCCTTCATTTGCCAAGCTCACTCGACACTCTCCTGCCACTCAGTTCCTTAAGCTACCAAGTAAATCCAACACTTGGCAATAGTGAGTGTCGGGAATTTTTTTAGGTTTAGGGTTGATTTTTAAAGTTGTGATTAATTTCTCACATGGCATCAGAGCTTTGAGGCCCCACATCCATAGTGAGTTAGGGCATTTATTTTCTTGGGATATTTGACATGGTAGGAGATGTAGGAAAGATATGGTAGCAGCCATCACCCTTCAATGGACAAAATTATGATACATGGGCAAAGAAGATGAAGACCATTATGGTTGCAAATGATTTATGGGAGTTTGTAGTTAATGGGTTCAATGATGTGACAGACCCAACTCAGTATGCTGCCCTCACAAATGCACAAAAGACTCATTTGAAAGAGTCAAGGAGGAAGGATGGAAAGGCATTAAGTTTGATTAAAGTAGCAATGACAAAGACAATATTCCCAAAGATTGCAGTAGAAAATTATGCAAAGGAAGCTTGGGATATCCTTGAGATGAAATTGAAGGGGACTGATAAAGTTCATACAGTAAAGCTACAGAATGTAAGGAGGAAGTTTGAGAACCTTCAAATGAAGGAAAATGAATCAGTTGCAAACTTCAGTTCAATGACCTCAAATGTGATTAACTAACTGAAATCAAATAGAGAAGACTATCAAGAGCAGATGATAGTGGAGAAGATATTGAGGAGTTTACCTCATAAATATGACAATTTGGTCATGACTATAGAAGAGGCAAAATACCTCACTATTTTGACAATGGATGAGTTGATGGGTACTCTTCAAATCCATGAGCATAGGATCAATATATCTACATCTTCTACTTCCCAAGAGCAAGCATTTGAAGCTTAGTCAAATCTAAGAGGAAGGGAGAGAGGAAGAAATGGCTTGGGCAGAAACTCTAGAGGTAGAGGTCGAGGTAATGGAGGACAAAGAAATGTTGCAGCAGAAAGCTCAGGAAGAGCAGATGGAGCAAGTAGCTCACAAAATACTTCAAGAGGATGTAATAAAAACTACAACTCAAATAGGAGTAATTTAGAATGCTACTACTATCATAAATATGAGCATTATGCAAGTGAATGCTGGAAGAAGCAAAATGATCAGTCATGACAAGAAAATGTGGCTAATGTGAATATGGAAAGTGGAAACAATGCCATTGCCTTCATCATGTGTAATTTTGGTGAAGAAGGAAGCCTTGAGGTTTGGTATCTCGACAGTGGATGTAGCAACCACATGAGTGGTAATGAAACCTTGTTTTCATTTATTGACAAGAGTTTCAAATCTGAGATTAAAATGGGTAACAATGAAACTCTACCAATTGTGGGTAAAGGATCTATTATGGTTTACACCAAGAAAGGTGAGAAGAAGGAAATACAAAATTTGTATTTTGCCCCGATATGAAGCACAATTTGATGAGCATTGGTTAGCTCATTCAAAATGGATACAAAATGCTGATGGAGAATGACACATGTGTCATTCATGAAAAGGATGGAAGCAAGAACCTACTTGCAGTAGTTCAAATGACAAAGAACATAATGTTTCCCTTGAGAATAGAGACATGTTTCTCATCTCAAGTTGGTGCTACACCTCCCACACAATCAGCTCTAAGGAGTGTGATAGAAGACCCCTCATGGCTATGACACCTTAGGTATGGTCATCTTGGCTATGCTGGTTTAAATTTATTGTCAAATAAAAGAATGGTAGAAGGTTTGCCACACATAAGAAATTCATATGACAAGTGTGAGGCTTGTATTTTGGGTGAGCAACATAGGATTCCCTTTAATTTTGAAAATTTTAGGAGGGCTAGATATCCATTAGAGTTAGTGCATACTGACCTAGTCAGTCCTATGCAAGTTACTTCCATTGGAGGGAGTACTTATTTCATGACATTTATTGATGATTTTAGTCGTAGGACATGGGTGCATTTCTTAAAGAATAAATTTGAAGCATTTGAAAAATTTGTAGAATTTAAAGCCCAGGATAAAAGAGAATGTGGAAACTATATCAAAGTCCTAAGATCAGATAGAGGAGGGGAGTATACCTCCAATTCTTTTGTAAATTTTTGCAGGAAACATGGTATAAAGAAAGAGCTCATAGCTAGCTATACACCATAACAGAATGTAGTAGCTGAAAGAAAGAACATGACCATTTTTGAAATGGCAAGGAGAATGATGAAAGAGAAAGGTCTCCCAACTAAATTTTGGGGAGAGGCTGTGGCAACAATAGTTTACCTAATTAATAGGTGTCCTACAAAGGCAGTCCATGATAGAATTCCAATGGAAGCATGGTTACGAGGAAGATGGATAGTTGAACACCTAAGGGTGTTTGGATGTGTTGCATATGCACATGTGCCTAAAGAGCAAAGGCAAAAATTGGATGACAAAGGTGTGAAGTGCATCTTCACAGGGTATAGCTCAGAATCAAAGGCATGCAGATTGTGTGACCCATTGAACAACAAGATGACTCTTTCAAGAAATGTGGAATTTCTTGAAAATCAGTCTTGGTATGGTCCAAATGGTAAGTCACTGAGCACATCAAGTAAAGTGCCAATTATGAGTGAAGAAGATGCTGATGAACAGCAAAAAGAAGGAATCGATAGAAGAAAAGGCAAGCAATCTCAGTCATTACTGAGCTCCTCTAGGCATGACCGAGTGTCAGTGGTGAGTACCAGTGAAGACCAAACTAGTTGGCAAAGTAGTAGCAGTGAAGATTCTAATCCCACACTCTCCTACTTGTTACCAAGAAAGACGAAGAGTCTTAGGGAGATATACCAAGATGAAAGGTATGAAGATTATGATGAGAGTGTTAATTTTGCATTATTTTCTCATAGTGATCCAATATATTTTGAAGAAGCTATTAAGGAGAACAAATTGTGTAAGGCCATGGATGAGGAAATAGATGCTATAGAAAGAAATGAGACATGGGAGCTAACTGAATTACCTCCCAAGAAGTAAGTGATTGGAGTGAAATGGGTCTACAAGACCAAATGCAATGTTGAAGGCAAGATTGATAGGCATAAGGAAAGGTTGGTAGTCAAGGGCTACAAATGGTAGTATGGAAGAGATTATGATGAGACATATGCCCCAGTTGCAAGAATGGAAACTGTGTGTGTTGTCATAGCAATTACAGCTCAGCACAAATGGAAGGTATACCAAATGGATGTGAAGTCTGCCTTCCTAAATGGTGTATTGAAGGAAGAAGTATATGTGGAGCAACCACCTGGTTATGAAGTTGTAGGTGAAGAGAATAAAGTATATAGATTGAAGAGAGATCTTTATGGGCTCAATCAAGCTCCAAGGGCATGGTATAGTAGGATTGAATCATATTTGATGAGCAATGGATTTAGCAAAAGAAATGGTGAGCCTACTCTCTACATCAAGGAAATAAATGGAAATGTGTTGATTTTTGTCTTGTATGTAGATGATTTTATTTTTACTGGTAATGAAAAGGATCTAATTGGTGAGTTCAAAGAGACCATGAAAAATGAATTTGAAATGATAGACCTAGGTCTCTTGAAATACTTTCTAGGCATAGAAGTAAAACATATGCATGATGGCATCTTCATCTCTCAAGAAAAATATGCAAGGTAGATCTTGGAGAGATTTAAAATGTAGAATAGTAAGGCAGCCCCAACACCAATAGCAATAGGTCTAAAGTTGAGCAAGGAAGACTCTAGCAAGAGAGTGGATCCAACACTATACAAGAGTATGGTTGGAAGTTTAATGTACTTGACTACAACTCGATCAGACTTGATACATGCAGTAAGTTTGATTTCCAGATTTATTTAAACACCAAAGGATTCCCATTGGCAAGCAGGAAAGAGGATCTTAAGGTATGTGAAAGGTACCAAGGGATTTGAAATTTTTTATACTACATCAAATGAATTTAAGTTGGTTGGTTACACTGATAGTGATTGGGCTGGAAGTATATATGATAGGAAGAGCACTTCTGGATACATGTTTCATATGGGATTGGGTGCAATTTCATGGGCATCCAAGAAGCAACCTATTGTTGCTCAATCTACAGTAGAGGCTAAATACATAGCAGAAAATGCAGCAGCATGTCAAGCTATTTGGTTAAGGAGGATCTTGATTGAATGAAAGGAAAGAGGATGGAACCACAATTTATTGTGACAACATCTCATCAATTTCATTGTCCAAGAATCCACTCTTCCATGGGAGAAGAAAACATATAGAGATCAGATATCACTTCATCAGAGAGTTGGTGGGATATGGAGATATCGAAGTAGAATTTTGTAAGTCTGAGTAGCAGCTAGCAGACATTTTCACAAAGCCATTAGGCATTGGAAGTTTTGTACACCTAAGAGAGTGTCTTGGTGTAGTTGATGTGGATCAACAGTGATCCTTGTTTTTTTGGGTCAGGACAAAGGGGGAGTGTTGGAATATTTAATGCAAAAGGCCATTTTCCTCTAGAGCCAAATGCCCACCTACCTCCATGACATCTTGTAGAATCAAAAGAATTTATTGCTTGGTAGGTGAGTTTTCAAATTTGGAAAAGAGGGGGAAATTTTTTGTGGTAGAGGACAAAAGGAATGTCACACATTCATTCGACCAGTTAGAGGAAGAAGCAAAAGAAGAGCAGATCAGAGAGTTGCAGAGAAGAAAGAGAAAAAGGTGATCAACAAATTAGTCATTGCAGAAACAGAAGGAATCGTTGTCATGCCTGTAGTTGCACATGTTTCTACCTATCATTCTGTAAGTTCATACTTTATTGTTTCATTCATCCTATTGAAGCAGTGATTGCTCCAGACATTATTGTATGCAACAATTAGAGCTGCAAGTTTAAAGTTTCTAAGTATTGAAGTTGCTTGAAGTTTTAGGGTTAATTTAGGGTTTTCTGGTAGAAGCCATATGCTCCTAGATTTTTTAATAGTTTTAATCAAAGTTAAATAGTAAGCAAGCAGGCATACCTGAATCCATTCCTTCTTCTATTCATTGCATTTGAAAAGTTTATTTAGAAGCTTCATACTTTGGCTCTCTAGTTTTAATGGTAGAAAAGGAGTTCACATTATAGTTCTTTCACTTGGTATTGTCCTCGGTAGAAGTCATCTGTAGTTAAAGCCGAGTTCACTCGGTGATGTCTTCTACCGAGCTCTACTCTATAGTGGCTACCGAGTTCACTTGGTGCCTTCTTCTACCAAGCTTCACCCTCCTATGGCTACTGAGTTCACTCAGCATCCACACTATCGAGCTCACTCGACATCCATTGGTGTCAAGTTGCCCTTCATTTGTCAAGCTCACTTGGCACTCTCTTGCCACTCGGTTCCTTAAGCTATCGAGTAAATCTAGCACTCAAAAATAGTGAGTGCCGGGCAAATTTTTAGGTTTAGGGTTGATTTTTAAAGTTGTGATTAATTTCTCACAATCAATTGGGCTCCAATTCTAGGCTCTTTGAATAAAAAGGTATACTAACCAGAAGAAGCAATTTACAGATACCTTAATATACTCACGATAACCAAAAAATTTAGGTTTACCTGATATAAAAAGCATGAGAAATACTGCCCACCTCTAGATAAGAATAGCCCATCCTGCAAGGATGATACACACTGAAAGCACAAAGTCAATGTAGAGCTAGTATTACTATTGCGATGCCAAAAAAGAGACAGGCAAGAAATTTCTTTGGCAGCCACCACTGCAACACATGTCGACACAACTAATACTACCACTAGAATGAAGGCCCAGCTCACCAACCAAAATTCATGCAGACAACAATGAACTATGGCCCAATATTTGAACATAACTTCATCGGCCATTTTATTTCTAAAAATGTCTTCAGGTATACTCTCAACTCGTGAACTTTCTTTAGGCCTTTCAACTTCTTCTTTTCCTTCAAGAATTTTGGGAATCTTGACATGTAGATGGTCACGAGTGAACTTCCAACATATAATTGCCAAGCCAATGTAGAGCACAAGAGAAATGGCAGCCACCAGTAGGAGCGCGCTAGATGAAATAAACATCACCCACCCTCCATTTCTGAAATCTGGGTCATTGAAGTTTTGAAGCACATAAATATTTGTGGCCATATGCAAACACAAACTTATCGCTAAATCTACAATATTTGACCACCTTCCTCCAGAGCTGTGGAAGGCCACGCCTGGTAGCACGCATGCCAAAAATGTGTAGAAAACAAGTCGAGCAATATCGACAAACAATTGATTGTTCACTAGTGTTCATAACTGATCCTCTTTTGAATTGTGACTGATGGTTTAAACATAAAAATAGCTGAGAAATTGAATGGAAAAAGAAGTGAGAGTCAGACTAGTACCCTGAATCCATTTATCTCTTCTCTTATGCACCCTAAAAATATCCCATGCGATAAAGCCTAAAAACACAGATATGGCAATTAACATCTTTCCCCCTTGGACACTGGATTCCATCTTGCTTTGGAACCCTCACAATCTCAACACAGGTAGAATCTAAATGAAGCAACATAAATTATTTGATCTCTACACTCCAATTAAGCACAAGAAAAGTACTAAGTAGTTTGGGCTTCGTTGATTACATCACTGATTATTATAACAAAATTATTAAGTTCAATAGATTATATGATGTTAAATTTTAGAGATTGCTATTATTTCTAAAAGGATTATTTATTTGAGGCTGAGTGATCTCAAATTGTGCTCTAATGATTTCTGGATGAGGTTTTTTCACTCTGCTAGGGTTTCTTGCTTCATGCGATCTTTCAATTTTTTGTGTATGGCTCTTCATCTGAACTTTCCCTCTGTTAGCTCCACTTGTCACACCGCATTTATTGCGAGAGTTTTTTTAGGCTAGGTTATAATGGCTCTAGCTAGTGGTGAACCAGTTGTTTATGGTGTTCATGCTGTTGCTTCAATCTACCATGGTGCCTCCTCCAAACAAACATCTGCGCAAGTTTGTCCTGAAGGTTTTTCATGAGGTAATCTTGACATTATCCTTCCTTTGCAAGAATTTAATGTTGCATGTGATTGGTTAGAACAACACACCTTGATAGGTTATTTTGTGGGTAGGACTCCCCCTGAAGCTATGCTTTGAGAATGGGTTAACAAGAGCTGGACTCCTCATGGAGTCCACCTTGATGCTATGCAAAACCTTACCAAAGGTTTTTTTTAATTTTTCTTTGCTAACCCCTCATAGGTAGATGCAGTCTTTAACAATGGACCATGGTCTGTGCATTCTTCCTTGCTTTTTTTTCAAAAATGGTCTCGAGACTTCACAGTCTTAGATGATAAAAAGCTTAGGGTTCCTATATGGGTCGAGTTCCTAGGTTTACCCCTACCTTGTTGGCCTTTCATTGACTCCATTGCCAAAGCCCTTGGAAAATTTATCACCAAGGAGCTTGAGAAATTCTTTAATGCTCACCTACAATGATGCATTTGCATAGAGGTGGATCTTTCCAAGGATTTCAAAGATTTTGTGGAAATTCAGATTGGGACTAAAACCTTCTCTCAAAAGTTTCTTTACTTGAACCTCCCCAACACCTGTTATAGGTACTAGTCCATGGAACACGAGATAAAGGACTACCCTCTAGCTATGCCTAGGGTCAAGCCCACACCGAAAGAGGCACCTGTCAAATAGGCCAAAGGGAAAAAGGAAGAATGGGTCACTATTGGATGTAAGGGCAAGGCTCCGTCAAATCCCTTGCCCCCCAAGTAGTCCTATGCTACGGTCACCATAGTTCCTCCTATCCCTATAGGAATGTCAATTCTAGCCAGCGTAGGGATGCAAGCAGTGGACAAAGGACTGACTCCTAGAATTTTGCAAGTTTCAAACCTTGCTAGCTCACAAGGGATCAAGGCAACTGCTAGGGTTTCTGCCTTGGCTGGGTGTGAACTCCTCTCGCTGCCTCTTCCATTGCACCACTAGTGCCATAGGATTCTCACAATCCTCTTAGATGTGCAAAGATACCAAAGGTGAAGCATCAGGCTATAAGTTCAAAGGGTTTTCCATCTGAATTCAACCATGGTTCTACCTTCTTGCAGAATAACTACTCCTCTCTTGAGGACGAAAATGATATGGAAGAGTTCTCATGAACTTCCTTTCATGGAATGTTCGACCAAAAAGTACTATGTTCAGGATGTTCATCATAGAATTAGTAATTCAGATTTTCTCTATTTGCAAGAAATTAAAATTTTTAGTTTCATGCTTGCTTCAGCATGCCGCATAATTTGGTAGGATGGCGTGATGTTTTCTTCCCAACATGAAGCTGGCCGAGGTGGTTTAGCTACTCTCCTATCACCTTGCCTTCATTCTACTATTATTTTGCATGGTTCTGACCCCACGCATAGAATTATTTGACTTTTTCTTGCCATTAACAATCATTCTTTTGGAGTCATTAATGTTTATGCTTTCAATGATGCTATGGAAAGATCCCAGATGTGGGCCTGGCTAGTTGACAACTTGCCTCAAGCTACTTGGGTTATGTGTGGGGACTTTAATATAGTTGAAGTGGCCTCTAAAAAAGATGGCATTCTGCCCTTTTGCTGGACAACTAGGGATAGACAAGCTTGGTATTACATGTGCAATAAATTGGGCCTTTTTGATCCCAATACCAACCGCCACTAGGATAGTAGAGTTTGGCACGCTTGGTCCAACTTTTGAGCTGGCTTTGATTGCATATTAAAATGTTTTGATTGTGCTATGATCACTACCCAATATTTTTTCTCTTTTTTTGAGGATCAAGATTTACCTGTCATTCCCTTCCCAGATGTGATGTTATCTAACCACTCCCCCATTTTTTTTGTCATTTCTTGGCAAACTGCCATCTCCAAGGTGGCCAAGTCTCAGTTCTTCCTCAACACATCTATTCTGTTGCATGCTTCCACCATCTCACACATCCAATGTGTCTGGAATTTGGAGCCACATTTGTATTCCCAAGGGGATGGATTCAATGGTGGAATGATGCCATTACCATAACTACTCAGTTCCTACGCATCTACGGGTGTCAGCTAGCTATATTCAAAAAATGTTCTTATGAGGCCAACACCCTTGCCCTCAAAAAAACCTCTGAGGCTCTCACATTCAACCCCTTTGATGTGGATCTACAAATTTAACTTTCCAAGCTTTTCCATGACAAGAAAATTGCTGACAACTATGTTGCCTGAGGAGCCCAAATCAAGCCCTGTCTCCACTGGTTGGTGGTTGGTGATAAGGCCTCGAAGGAGTTCTTTTAGGCTTTCTGAGGCTATCATACCAATGTTGGGATTAAAAAGATCAAACAGGGAATGAATTTTCTGTCTAGTCTCCCTGACATCCTGCAATCATTCATTCATCACTATGAGAATGTCTTTGCTTCGTAGGGAACTTCAGTTGCTCAGGAGGAAGCTCTCAAGATGTTTATCTCTATTACTCCAAACCACCTAGTAGTTGAGCAACGTTCTTTCTATGAACAACTTCTTTCCCTCAATGACCTCAAAGAGGTAGTTTACTCCTTGGCAGATGACAAGTCCCCTGGGTGTGATGGATTTCCTTATGAATTTTACAAACACCTCTGGGAGCAAATAGGTCCTGATCTACACAAAGTCTATCTCGAAGCATATCATTTTAAAAGCTTAGGAGTATTTATAAATAAAGGGAATATCAAATTCATACTTAAAGCTGGTGATCTTAAGGAAATATGCAATTGGAGGCCTATTACCCTTCTCAATGTGTCTTACAAGATCATTGCCAAGGTGGTCTCTCTCAAAATCAGACTCATGTTGCCTTTAATTGTGTGGCCTGAGAAAACTGGCTTCATCAAGTCTAGATATATTCTTGACAACATCATTACTGTCTGAGAAGGTATGGAATGGGCTCGCAAGTCCAAGCAACATGCGATCTTTTTAAAGATAGATTTTGCTAACGCCTATGATCACATTGAATGACCCTTTATCTTGGCTACGCTGCAGGCTCTAGGTTTGGTTCCAATTTCCTATAGTCAATGGAGATGCTCTTTGGTGATGTTAATGCTTGCATTACCATCAATAATTTGTAATCTATGGCTTTTGGAATTTTTTGTTCAATCAGGCAAGGTTTCCCTTTAGCTCCAGTGCTTTATGTCCTAGCTGTTGAAGGTTTTGGCTATTTGCTAGCTAATTCTATGTCTTTAGGGCTGGTTTGTGGCATCTCCTTGCCTGAATCTTCCTCCTAGTTAGTCAATGGTCATTTTGCTGACGATTCATTTCTTTCTCTTCTTGAGGATGAAGAAAACATCCAAAATGCTTTAAATTGTCTGGACACCTTTTGTCAAGCCTCCGGCTCTACCATTCAATGGCATAAAATGCTCTGCTACCATCAGTCATTCTTGCTAGCTCCACCTTGGCTCAGTCAGTTTTAGTGGAAATGGGTTACTCGTGGGAAAATCTTCTACTTTCTTGGCATTCACTTTGCCTTCCAGGCTTCTCCTATGGAGCTTTGGAATGTTGTGCTTGCCAAGATTAGCAAAAAGCTTGAATATTAGATCACCAAGCTGCTTTCTCTTGCTGTTAAATTTTTTGTTCGAAGATTCTAGCAGCCACTCATTTGTACTACTCTTCCTGTTGGGCTCCCTCCAAAGCTTCCTATCTTAGGTTGGAATGTTTGCTCTGAGATTTTCTTTGGGCTTTTGGGTCTGATCAGCATAGTTTTCACAAAGTTGCTTGGGATTTTTGTTGTCTCCCAAGAGAGTTTGGTGGTCTTGGCCTACTTTCTACTCAGAAATAGGGCCTTGCTCTCTGTGAAAAATGGATTATCAAGGCTATTTATGGAGATGAAGCTTGGAAGATTCTAGTTTGACACTGTATTTCTTCTAGCTTCCCTATTAATTAACCTGTGTGGAAAGGGATTGGTTTTCAAACCCTTCTCATCATGCGTGAACCCATGGCCATATAGGGTTCCTATGTTATTGAGAGCATATGGAAAGCCTGGGAAGCTATTAAGCTCTAGCTTCGTTGGGTTGGAGACGAGTTTCGGCAAAAGCTCTCCTTGAATCAACAAAACATTTGGTGGTCTCACCTATTTTCCGCTTAGGGTACTCCTCTCGCCAAGACTCAAGGTGTCAGTGCTCTGCATTTTTTCAAATGAGGCATCAGAACTCCTAAGGATCTCTTCTCAAGAGTCACCATGAGTTTCAGGTCATGGGAAGACATGCAAGTCCAGTACCACCTTGTTAGTATAGATTGGCTGACTTTTGAGCTTCTACTATCTTCCATCCCTGTGCACTTAGTTCATAAAGTGGGGATTTAGACTATTCGTCCTTTGTGGCATGATTGGAAGTGGTATCCTGCCACTCCATTTTCCAATTACAAGCCCAATATGGGGTACAAATGGCTTTTGCCCCATCTTCCGATGGTGGACATGCTTAACCAACACTAGCATTTGCAATCTTTGCTTTTTCAATGAAGAAAATGTTTTGATACCATTTGGAGCGCTATTACAACACCCAAGATTGCCCACTTTGCTTGGTGCCTTGCCTTCCAGGGTCTTCCCATGGGGCCTTAGCTCAAGCGCATTGGGGTTCCTGATCCCAGATGCCCTTTCTGTGGTCAACCAGAGTCCTTTTTGCATGTATTTTAGTTTTGTAAATGTGCTCAAAATTATTGGCACTGGATTCATGATTTTTTCAAGCCTTTTAGGCCCGAAACATTTTCATGGCACATGATCCTTCTGGGTGATTCCCCAAAATTTCTCAAAATTTCAACTAGATTTGCCATACTTTCAGAATGGAAATTTTTTTTTCTCTATGGAAAGATAGGAATGCTATTCTGTTCACTCACAGTTTTTTGGATGTTAACATTGCTATGTACACTAAAGCATGCATTTGTAACAATTTTATTATGCAGATCCAGGTGCAAGCTAATAAAGTTTTCCTAGAAGTTTCTCACCTGTAGGAGTTGTTAAATCACTGGGGCAATGCTCCCTGCACTATTGCCAGAGTGCCTCTTGTTGCTTCGGCTGATGTCTCGATGCCTTGTGGCCGCTATTCTCGGCACCAATCCTCAGGCCACCACTCACACACACCGCACTCCCAGCTTCTTGCCACCACTCTCCCAGTGGTGGTGATGGTAGATGGAGGTGCTGATCTACTTCCCCACCCCCTGGTGGCTCTGGCTCCTCCTCCTAGTCCTTGGTAGGTGTAGTCTGGAAAGTATCCTTGCCTGGCCTTGGCAATTTCTCCTTCATAGCTCAAGGTTAAAGATGTGGGGACTGCCACTGATCCTACTATTATTGATGATGGTTGGACTGTTCCCAGCCCACCCGATAATCCCACTGATGTGTGGGTTTTCCTAACAAAGACGATCCTCCTCCCTCGGCTGGCACTACTGTGGCCGCCTGAGGTTGCTTATTATGTTTTTTTTTTATGAATAGTTGCTATTTCCAATTGAGGCCATGTTATTAAGTCCGGCTTCGACTGTGTGAACTCTTCTACAGGGTGTTCTTGTATCCCCCAGTCCTTTTTTTGTGAATTGTATTCCTAGTATATTTTTATTAATAGAAAAGGACTATTCATTAAAAAACAAAAGGTTTATGGGTGAACCCACATTAATGGGTTCCACTTTAGTGGAATGAAGAAAGTTAAAAAAGTTTGCCAAATCACGAATTTGGCTAAGTGAATTTACTTTCATACGTTCACGCGAACATATATTAATTGTTCGCGTGAACATATTATGTGCATATGTTCACACGAACATATGTGTGTATAAATTGACATGTTTGCGCGAACATGTGCACATAATATGTTCGCACGAACATATGTTGATCACATTTCTGGTAGATAAAAATGTCATTTTTACTTTTTTCATTTCATTTTCACGGCGATTACTATTGACTCACGGGTTCATGTGAACACACGGTTTCTCCTACGTCCACCAGCATCACCTATCGCTTTCACTTGGATTCTTCATCTTCAGGTATGTCAAAATGTTATTAATTCAATGTTTTGAAGGTTTGTAAAGCATTTTTTAATATTTTCAATGCATTTTAAAAATGTTTTTAAAGCATATTTGAATGTTATTTACGTTTTCAATGATTTTGAAAGCATATCTAAATGTTAATTTAAAATTTTTATTGTTTATTTATATTAATTTAGAAAATAATAAAATATTATATAGAAAACATTAGGAAAAATAGTAGAAAATTTATAATATAAAATTTAGGAAAAACATTAGAAAACAAATTTTGAAAAAACATTACAAAAATATTAGAAAACAAATTTTGAAAAAACATTAGAAAAACATTAAATTTGTTTTTTTGAAAAATCATTACAAAAATATTAGAAACAAATCTAGAAAAAATATTACAAAAACATTAGAAAACAAATTTTGAAAAAATATTACAAAAAAAGAGAAAATTTAGAAAACAAATTTACAAAAAACGTTACAAAAACATTAGAGAATTTATAATTGAATATAAAATTTAGAAAAAAAAACAATAAACACAAATTAGAAAATTTATAAAAAAAATATTAGCAAATTTAGAAAAAAGAAATTACAAAAATATTAGAAAATTTAGAAAAAGACATGTTACAAAAACATTAGAAAATTTATAATTTAATAAAAAATTTAAAAAATAAATTTAGAAAAAAAAATTAAAAAAATATTAGAAAATTTACAAAAAAATATTTTTAAAAATTATAAAATAAATTTAGAAAAACATTAGAAAAAACATTAGACAAACATTAAAAAATTTATAATTTAATATAAAATTTAGAAAATAAATTTAGAAAAAAAATTACAAAATTTATAATTTAATATAAATTTTAGAAACCAAATTTAGAAAAAAAATTAGAAAAACTTAAAAAAAATTATAATAATATAAATTATAGAAAAAAAATTTAAAAAAATATTAGAAAATATTTTTAAAAAATTATAAAATTTATAATAATATAAAATTTAGAAAAATATTTAAAAAAAATTAGAAAAACATTAGAAGTATATATGTTAATGTTTGATATAAACATGTATGTTTTCGATATTAATGTTTATATATATATATATATATATATATATATATATATATATATATATATATATATATATATATATATATATATATATATATATATATATATATATATATATATGTCAAATTCACCTTAATATATCTTAATCTTAGAAGTTTAATTAAATGACATATCTGAAGGGTCTAGATCCTAAATTGTACATGTAACAATATAGATTAGAATGTATAATTTTTTATTTTGAACATAGATGTATGTGTATATTTGTTCATGGTTAAAATAGATGTATTTACATGTTTTTAATAAATTCATATTTTTATATGTATAATTTGTGTGTGTGTGTGTGTGTGTGTGTGTGTGTGTGTGTGTGTGTGTGTGTGTGTATAACTAAGTGTATAATTAACTATATTTAATGACACATGTCTTAACCTGGGAGATCCTAAATTATATATGTATAAGAATGTAGATTAAAATGGATATTTTATTTCATAAATGTACATGTAAATATGTTCATGTTAACATAGATGTGCATACATGTATGTGTTCAATATTCATGTTTAAATGTGTAATTATTTTTAATTTCTTAATAATCTAAGTATATAATTAGTTATATAATTTTCAATGTCCATGTCTTAAGGAAAGATCCTAAATTATACATATATAAGAATGTCAATTAATTTGCATATAGGTATGAATATAACATACATGTGTACATACATAAGACCATATAATTTAGAATGTGTATGATGTAAAGAATACATGTTAGAATATTTAATTAATAAAAGTTTTAATTATAATCTAACATAACCTGATTAGAATATATACAAACATAAAGAATGCTCATCATGTATATTTGAACATGTAAAGACCTTATATATTACTTAAATTTTAACTCTTAAACTGTAATGTTAAACAATAGGATCCTAAATACTAAACATGGTCATAATCCCAATTGCAAAACCATAAATTTAATAAATTATAACCCCTAATCTTAGATATTTAACCATAACTCCTGAATTTCAAATCTTAGATGATCCCTAATACAAATCCTAACCCTAAAACCATAAATTTCATAAATTAGAACCCCTAATCTTAGATGATCCCTAATACAAATCCTAATCCTCTAACCATGCTGAACTAACAATGATGTAAACCCATACCCTAACCCTCTTTAAACCATACTTCTAACAATGATATAAACCCATTTAACCTCTACATCTAAACCTTTAATAATAATCATTTAAACCATAAATGTTAAAACATGACCCTAAATAGTAAACCCTAATCTTTGTACACTAATCTATCTTAAAATGTTAGATTTAAATGCTAAATTGTAATTGTAAAAGAATACTTAGATTTTAATGTCTTAATCTAAGTATATAATTAACTATATAATATAATTCAATGACATGTCTTAAGGGGAGATCCTAAATTATACATATATAAGAATGTACATTAATTTGCATATCTACCTGGTACATGAATATATATAACATACATGTACATCCAAACCATAACCCTAACCATTATCAAAACCCTAACCCTAACCCTAACCATTATCCAAACACTAACTAGGTAACCTTGATCTTAAAATTTAATTTCTAAACCCACTTGATTATAAATGATAATAAATATCCCTAAATCATAATCTTGAACCAAATCATAAACTTCATATGCTAAGTTCCCTTATCCTAAATTCTTAACTATGGACCTTTACACTAAAACCCTATTTCAAAACCTAATTGAGGCCTAACTTAAAATTAAAACAAGTTGACTGCATTCCTAAATTGTTAAAAATTACATTTGAGATACATGCACATACATTTAAACACATGTATGTTACATGAATGATCCTTGTTTTACATAAACTTAAAACCTAAGCATTGAAACATTATCCTTTAAGAGAATGTAAATAATTTATTACCCTTTAATTGAATTAGATAGCTAATAATAACATTAATCTAATTTGCACCTTATCATACTTTCTAGTTACCTTAACTCTAACCTTAATTTTCCTTAAATCATAACATTAATTAAAATAATATATATATCCCTATTTTAAGATCCTAACTATAATATAATCTATATGAAAATTTGGAGATCTATACATGGTTAAAAAATTAGTATGATAACAAATTGAGTGCATGCACATGTGCATTTTTAATTTCATAAATATAAAAATTTGTATGATAAAAAATTGAGTGCGTGCAAATGTGCATTTTTTATTTCAAAACCTAATTGAGGCCTAATTATAACCTTTACACTAAAACCCTATTTCAAAACCTAATTGAGGCCTAACTTAAAATTAAAAAAAAGTTGACCCTAATCCTAAATTGTTAAAGATTACATTTGAGATCTACATGCACATACATTTAAACATGTATGTATGTTACATGAAGTATGATCCTTGTTTTACATGAATTTAAAACCTAAACATTGAAACATTATCCTTTAAGAGTAATATAAATAATTTATTACCCTTTAATTGAATTCTCTAATAATAACATTAACCTAATTTGCACCTTCTCGTACTTGCTAGTTACCTTAACTAGCTAACTTTAATTTTCCTTAAATCATAACATTAATTAAAATAATATATATCCCTATTTTAAGGTCCTAACTATAATATAATCTATATGAAAATTTGGAGATCTATACATGGTTATAAAATTAGTACGATAACAAATTGAGTGCATTTTTTATTTCATAAATCTAAATTATAATTTATGTCTTTAATCAAATGATATACTCTTTTCACTTGTCTGAAAACAACACACATAAAAAAATATTATTATATATATTGATGTTGTGTTATTTCTAGTTAACTTGGAAAATATAGAAAATCTAGGTAATTAATTTTTAAAACACATTTTTAATTAATAATAAGTAAATATATTATTAAACTTTCAAGTATTATATATGATTTAAACTTGTTTATTTTGAAATATTAGGGTTTAGTATTTAGGGTCATGGTTTAACATTTATGATTTATGATTATGATTAGGGTTAGATAGGTTACATCCTTCAACCCTAAATTATAAGCCCTTATACTAAACTGAAAGTTTGTATAATGATTAAGGTTTAGTATTTAGGGTTAGGGTTAGGATTTGTATTTAGGGTCCTATTGTTTAATATTAAGGTTTAATAGTTAAAATTTAAGTTATATATAAGATCTTTACATGTTCAAATATACATGATGTACATTCTTTATGTTTGTATATATTATAATAAGTTATGTTAAAGATTATAATTAACTTTTATTAATTAAACGTTGTAACATGTATTCTAAGTTAGGTCATACATGTGTTCTAAGTTATATGTTCTTATATATGTACATGTGTGTGTTATATTCTTACCCATATGCAAATTAATCTAAGGCCATGTGTTACAGATTATCTAGGTCCATGATGTGTGATGTATGTTCAATTACATATATATGTATAATTTTTAATTTTAAAAATAAAAAATTGTGTGTATAGTAGGCAGTTTAGCAAGCTTCATACATTTCTATAGATCTATGGCTTCACACGATTAGTTTGATCTGGCTCCTAGTATGGCACCTGCTGTAGTTCGTGTGGCAGCTCTTGCTGCGGCATAGGTTGGTGCAACACCTAATGTAGTTCCTACTGTGACACTTATTGCGGCTCCTCATGTAGCTTGTCGTATTGCTCATGGTGGGGCTCATGCTGCAGCTCATGGTGTACCTTGACGTAGGCCTCATCGTGCAACTCATGTTCTAGATCCTAGTGCAGCTCCAGGTGGTGGAGGTCCTACCGTGGCTCCTGGTGCGGCTCCTATTCTAGGTCAGGCTGCACCTATAGCTCCTGCTAGAGGTCTTGCTACACCACCTCCATGCATCAATATTGATGCTCTATTTGCATTTTCAAAGTAGGAGATTGCTAGATTACAACACTCTATATTGACCTTTGATGATGGTCTTTATAGAGACATATGTACTGGGTAGGTGCACCAAGTTGTGGTGCCAAAAGGGGGGTATAAGTGGACACCTTTTTCCTAAAATCACCAATTTCTAGACTTCAACAAGAATTTGAAGATGGTTACGCTCAAAATTTTAAGATATGACAAAAACAAAAGTCATAGTCCTCTGAATCTAGTTTCTAAAGTACTATTTTTTTTTCAAAATGGTTTAGTTTTAGGTCCTCAAAAAAGGGGGCCACAAAAAGTGGTACTGTTTATTCTAGAAAAATATAACATAGTACAAAGTGTGGCCCCCCTAAAATTTTAACTTTTAAAAAAAAAATATTTAATCGCTCTGGTCAAAAGTTACTTAACACTATGTAGTTTATCCCAGATTTTTTGGGTAATTTTATAATTTGTAATTTTTTTTTATGAATTTTTTAATCAGACACATCCCAAAAACGTGAAATATCTATGTGCTCCCCCTAAAAATGATTGAAAACTAATCTAAAATCATAAATTCTTTTTTTCAAAGTGTGTAGAATGGAGTCTAGTTTCTAAAAACTAAGTTTTTGCAAAATTCAATGAATGAGCTAAAATCTACAGCCCAATTAGTACATGTTGGTTTTTGACAAAAAATGGACATACATTCAAAAGAAATTATAGATGAAAGGCTTGAAATAGTTCAAATAAAAAACAAATTATATGGTTGTGTAGCTAACACAGAGACCTACAATGTCATGTAACTTGATTTTATCGATGCTCAACCACGAGGAAACTACAAGGAGAGCACACAAGAAAAATCAATCATTTTTTGTATGTTTGCAGCAAAACACGTCTCAGACCAGTTTATAGACTCCAAAGCTTTGGGTTGGATCCCCAAGGCAAAGCCAAACATTAGGCTTGGTAGAATGTAAAGCTTTAAATAGTGTGTGCACCCTATAGTGTGTGTGCACTATAGCGCGCACGTGCTATTTAAAGCCTTTTAAATTTACTTTTAAATAGTGTGTACGCGCTTTGTAAATTTTTTTTGAAAAGTGTGCAAGCACTTTAATGCATACACACTATAGCAGTACGCGCTATGGCTTGGCACACCCAAGCCATAGTGCATGTGCACTATAGCATGTGTACGCTTTGCAAAACTAGAATGAGAAAAAAAGGTGTCATCTTTTTGGTACCACAACTTGGTGCACTTACCCTACTATGATATGTAGGAGTTTACAAGATTTGACAACTAGGTTTAGAGCTCACCATTCATTTACTCTTGCCATATTAGCTTCCATATCTAGCGAGCTTAAGGCTGAGGTTTCAGGAGATGCATCTTTTGATGATGTCAAGAGGGTAGCCCCCAAAGACATCATCAAGAGAGAGCTCTTTCCAGAGTATGAGGGTACATGGGGTAGGGTGAGAGGTTATTGAGTCACACAATGCAGAGACCCTGTTATTGCTAGCATGATCTATCCATGATTTTTAGCAACACATGGTCATTATCCTAATAATGACTAGATAACCCTTTATTTTACATAGTAGTTATACACTGAGTTTCGTATAGGGCTCAATGTCAACTACTTGGATATTCCTGATTATTGCAGACAGGGGTGTGGTTGGATCGTAGATCATGACTAGTACCGCAGTGCACATCGTTTGCCACCTGTAGATATTAGACAGTTTGTTGGATAGAGGATGCCTCCTGTGACTCTTGCACATGCTCCTATTGCAGATAGAGTTGTCATTGCTTCCCAAAGGGGAGCAATTGACACTGTTGGGCACATTGCATCTGCAGCAGCTAGTATCACATTAGATTCTATTGGTTGTTATCTTCATAGTCAATGTTCTCATCACTTGGTCGAGCATCTTCATAGGCATCTAGTAGCACTTAAGGTGCCTCCTTTGATGATGCATATAGAGCTGCTAGGCTACCACTACTAGGTGATATTCCTGGTATTTCAGGACAACAGAGACATATGGATATGGCACTGTATTTTTTGGAGGATACATTGCATATTGTCAAATATATTTTCGATACACAGGGGATTCTACTACACTTAGTGATGGATGTTGTTAGACAACATCAGAGCCCTGACATAGTTCCACAGACACAAGCTGCCACACCAGTGACAGATGATACACTTGTGCGTAGCTCATAGCATTCAACACTAGGCTCATGATACTCTACAGAGGACTCAGGCATATGAGTTGGAGATGTCCAGATCACAGCTGAGGGTCTTGATGAGTTTGGTGAGTAGTTGTGAGGCCTATCTATGATTGATGCTAGTTCGATCCTAGGTGTTTCATCGTACATGGAATTGTTGTTTGGACATGGCAGCATTGATTCTATACCATTACCCACCTAGTTACACAATCAACTTCACTCAGATTTACTAGCAGTTGGACATGGTGCCGAGGGAGGTTCAATAGGTGTTAGAGTTTTAGGCTCAAGTGCATTGGTAGATGATACGATGGAGTCTGTTGATCATCCTCCACCTCCGGAGACCCAGGTACATATATAATTTATTTTTTAAAATTTTAAATATATATGAAATTAAAAAATATATTCATTTATTAAAAAATTCAGTTCAGATATATATCTAGAATATTTAATTTCACCTTTAACTCATAATAAATCATGCAAGCATAGGTCGTTGAGCACATGGTTACACATACTATTGATTCAAGGCATCATGTACATGAGAGAGATGATTCTATTGAGACACTCGGTAGTGCTTAGGTACTTAAGTTTGAAATAGTTTGGTTAAAATTATTTAAATGTTTTGAAAACTAGATATATATCTATACATATGCAAGTTCACGTATTTAACTTGAATGTACATGTACATGTGTATGCATATATATGCTTTAAATCTATATAACTCTAACATGTACATGTATATATATTTGCAGGGCTCGGTTGATGTGCCTCGGTGAGAGGATTTAAAGGAGACTTGATCAGAGAGCCATTCTATTTGTATGCGCCTTGAGGGGTCCCTCCAGTAGTAGATCAGATATATATATATATATATATATATATATATATATATATATATATATATATATATATATATATATATATATATATATATATATATATATATATATATATATATATATATATATATATATATATTGATTGATGCATTTATATATTGGAGACAGTTTACATGTACACATATGCACGTATTTTAGTACTTTGATGGTCCATACATGTACTTTCACTATTTATTTGATTATTCAGTACTTCAGTAGTTAGATACCATCACATGTACATATATATGACTTTTTATATTTTGCCACGTACACATGTATTTATTTGAGATTTTCAGTTTATATTTCAATTACATAGAGATATATATTAGATCTGTAGATGTTTATTCTTGAGATGTGTATATGCATACATATACATGTATTTTTGTGTGTGTTATAGCTATAGAACATGATCTTGAGATGTGTGTACATGTATATCAATTATCAATTAGTATGAAGTTAGAAAGATATATAATTCTTAAATTATTAATTACTACTATAAATTTATTTATTTTTAAAATAAATTTGTAAAAGTCATAAATTTAAAATAAATTTCTAAATCATGTGTTATTGTAGAGGGACTCAAATTAATTAAGCAAGTTTCTAGTTTATAAAGCTTTATTATATTTTTTAAGCATTCTAAATTGTTACGAATAATATCAAAAAAATATTAAAATAAAACACATGTATATATTATAAAAAAAAATAATTATCATACATATATGTTTTGTATATATTTACATTATTAAGTAATATAGTGTAATGTTTGTAATAAAATTTGATAACTTATTAGTAAATTTGAGTGTCGTATTTATAGTTTCAAAAATTAGGTGTCAATCCATACAATCCATCAAATCCTAGGTCTAGATGATATGCCAACTTTGATTTTTAAGGATGAATTTCTAAAGCTACTTACATAATTCATTCAAATTCAATTTTCTAAATCTATTTATGGAAACTCATTAATTGAAACAACTATGATTATGAAAAGTTAAAGCCTAATTTGGTTAGCATCATAATAGTTCTATAATATTTATCATGTAACTCTAATTGATGTATAAAATTGTAATCATAATTTAATAATAACTTGTAAACTTTTACTATATAATTTTAAGAAAAAATCAAGTCATCTTTAATCAATTTTTAATTCTTTTTAAAATTGTGTTCTTACTTTTTATATGCTAATCTTGTTAAACCATAACTATAAAACTAATTGAATTTCATTCTTAACAATGAGTACAATTGAACCTAACCCTAAATCTAATTAAGTAGACAAATAAATATAATTTATCCCTTATGAAATTCAATCTATTTTGAAAAAAAGTTGATAAATAAATTTAAATTATTAAATTCATCCATGGTACAATTAATTTAAATGATTAAATTATATAATTTTAAAATAAATTAATGAAAATTAAGAACTTATGATCATACAATTAATTTAAACACATTTAATTCAAGATGAAATTCAATAGTTTGAAAAGAAGTTGATATTTAAAAAAATTCAATAGTTTTGCTCAGTAAATAGCCTAAGCCTTGATTGATTTTATTAATACAAAAGAATTACAAAGAGTTCTCCCATTCTGACAGGCATAGGTAGGAAAGAACGGGGAAAGAATTTAACCTCCTATCTTGCCTGGGACCTTAGTCCTATATTATACAAAATAAAAGGGGCATACCCTAGTATTTACATCAAAGGATAATCAAAGCTATACAATTGTCATCCAAATAATCTTTAGATTGGAAGAGGGAAATCACCATCTATCTAAATTCCAACATCAACAAGTGTTATGGGTTAATGAAAAACTTTACTTAAAAAATCTCTATTATATGAAGTTCAAACAAACTTCTAGCCTATTTATATCAAGTGGCTAAATTATTAAATTCATCCATAGTACAATTAATATTATAGTTTTAAAATAAACTAATGATAACTAAGACTATGATTGTACAATTAAAAACACATTTCACCAAAGCTGATATTCAAATTATTATAAAATAAATCTCAAAGGTCTAATCAACCATGATGTACACTTATAACATGCAATATCTTTTCATGATCTTCACTGTCTAGTCTCCAGTTGCGACGTACACACTTAAGTTTGACTGGATGTAGACAAAGCCCTGTAGTAAGGACTAGGTGGTTGTATTGTAAAACCTTGTTGTCAGGTTGATAATCAACAAAGTGTATTCCATGTTGGACTATTTTGTCTTGCCTCAAATATGTTCCCTCTATCACAACAGAACCTGTACCACAAATTTAAGTGTTTTAAAATTTGACAGATATGAAGTTACCTAGATATATTTATTTATTTAAATATATATGTGCATGCACATATATATGTATAATTTGCCTATGGGGAACAACATTCCATCACTTTCTTCAGGGTCATATAAATTTGTCCTCTCTGCAGTACATCGCAATAAATAATAACTGACACCTTCATGATTTCCAAGCTCAGCAATCACTAGAAAGACATCTCTTGCATAACAAGTATATATATAAGATAGTTGAAATTGATAATTAAATAAAAAGTCGAGATTAATTTTTATGATACTCACCCACTTTTACCAATCCAGAGATATGATTATAATCATCAGAAATCAATGGAATATCATCAAAATTTTCATCATCTTTATCAAATGTATCAATAAAATCAAGTGGTACCAAAATTCATGCACCTATATATCCATGTGTCTGATTGATGCATTCTTCATAGTTTTCATCAATGCAACTATCACAAAAATGAGTATTCTCTTGTCTTCAATGTCCAATTGCAATTATTTGTACTCATGACTGAATGTAAGAAACATGTCTTCCTATCCTCTTGCAACCATGCATGTTTTTTCTATTAACACCTAAAAGTTCATTAAATTGAAAATATATAAAAATTAAATTTAAACTTCAATGAATTCAAAAGTAAAACTTAACAATTAATTTTTATAATTTAATTGCATAAAAGTTAAACAGCCATACACATCCATACCTATTATCTCCCAGAAGACTCTATATGGTGCCTGTCGACTCATTGTTGATGAGGTCCCGACCTCATCTAATGCAAAATGAGTCTTACACCATTCAACAACATCATGTGCATCATTTACACGAACTCCGTGATAATTCATTTGATACTTTCACAAAGCATGTTTGATGCAAGCTCCAACACCATCATGTTCACCTTTTCCATGGCCACTCTCAAAGAGATTCCATATGTGTTTTATATTATCATTGCGATGATATCTACATAATGCATAGAATGGTCTAGATGATTTAAACTGTGCAACACATCCATCAGACCAAACATAATATTTATCAACATTTATGTTTCTTTCTTTCAAATAAAAAAAAGAATATATTGAAGCAATGTTCTACATAGTGAATGTCATGTTCTTTATCATCAGTTATACAAAAATGATATTTTTTTATAATTACTCATGCTTTAATTGTACTCTGAACACCATCCAAATCTAACTGTGAATGTCTATAAAAAACATGTACCATAATAGTGACCTGCTTATTAAAATAATAATCTGATTGAATTTCTTTCTGATGAAAAAATGAATAGTTCTCTGCAAAATCAACAACTGATACAATTGTTCCAAGTGGAAAATTATCTCTCAGAGTTTGAAACTGTTGTGCTTGCCACTTTGCAAAAAATGCATGATGAATATAAGGTTGAATCAATTTCTTAAATCTGTCCATAAATGTTAGAATAGGCAACTCCTCTTCAACATATTCCAACCTTTTTGTTTCTTTCCCCAACTTTTTTTCATTCTTGACATACTTGTAACTTTTGCAATTCAATATTTTTGTTACATCAATATTTTCAATTCTCAAAAGAAATAGAGCCAATTCACCACATGTTTCACATAATCCTTTGATGCAATTTATTTTACTAGCTGGATCATCTATGTTGTCACACAAAATGGATGATATAAACTCACTTCTCCTACTAGGAGGAGCAGCATGAAAACCATATGTGTCTTCTAAAAACTTTCAAAATACTTGATAGTGGAGATCAAACTCAATATGATGATGACAAGAAGAAGTTTCAAACACTTTGTTTGACCTCACAAAGTATGGCTTCAATTTTTCAAACAATGTTTGCCCAACTTTTACATTAGGATGTTCATTACAAAATGACACATATAACTCGTGCTCTATTATGTCCAACCAATGTTTTGTATGATGTTCATATTGACCAGTTGCAATCTTATGCCTGATAACATCTCTACTATTTGATGAAGGATGAGTGTTATCAATCCAAAATGATATGACTAAATTTTTTAATAACTCCTCAATTCTATCAGAATGAGGTGCTCTACACATGATTACCCAGTTGCCCTCCATAGTACTGTCATCCACAATTAATCTTCTCTTAACATATTGTCTCATTATTTTCCTACTAAAACCCATTTCAGACGAAACTGGAGATATTTGTTTATTTTGAGTCATATTCTTACTTACAACAGACATCAACATCACTTTTCTTACCACAAACTTATCTTTAGTTTGAGAGTGTTTTCCTATGTTTCTCAAACCTTGTTTAACATTTTCAATCAGATCAATTTGCATGCTAGAAAATTTTCTCTTCTTTGATATTGTGTCTACACCTAACAATTTCAATGCCTCTTGCAACTTTTTTTCTGTAAGCAACTAAGCTTGTTCAAGTGTTTCAGTGTCATCAAATTGAGTCATGATTTTTTGTGTAAGCAACTGAGCTTGTTCAAGTGTTTCAGTGTTATCAAATTGATTCATATCTTCTTATTCATTAACCTTTTCTTAGACAAAATTAATAGTTGAACACTAGCTGCAAGTTTTCTCAATTTATCCACATCCATTTTAAGTAAATGATCTAAATTCTTATGAGAAATACCATACTTTATAGATTGGGCAATATTTAAGAGTTCATCCATACCAAAAATTGATCCCAACCCTTCTCTAATTTTTGTTACTAGAATTTCTATAGGGACCGATCTTGAGCCTTCTCCAACATCCATTTTTTGAGATTCAATAGGGAAAGATTCTGACCCTTCTCTAACTTTTGTTATTTGAACCTCTATAGGGACTGATCTTGAACCTTCTTCAACATTCATTGATTGAGATTCCATAGGGAGTGTTCTTGACCTCTCTCTGATATGCACTGCTTCTGCTTTTGTTGAGCCTTCTTCAACATTTCTTTCACTTTGTTTAATTCAATGATAACGTGTCATAGTCCTCTAAATATTTCTTTTTTCTACTTCATCAGATCTTTTCCTTGCATATTTTTTTTGTCTTCCTTTCTTGTTTCCCATTATAAAATTAAAAAAATAAAAATTTATCCCTTGCCTCAAGATAAATTTCATGCAATAACCAGATAAAAAAACCACTGTACAGATTTGTCTGTCGTTGTCAGAAATCAATAGAATGCAGTCATCTACAACAAGGGATAAATATTCTTCATTATATGACTAAAATCTATGAGTCACATTCTTTACAAGTGGCAAAGCACCAAATCCTTCTTAATCCATCATTGAATCACAAACAAATAACATGGTATGAATACTAGAATGTTTCTCCTAAAAAAGAAATTGCTTTTCATTTTATGGAAAAATATCAGTCTATTTTTTCAAGAATAAATTGCTGCATAAAAGACAATGACATCGGCTATCAAAAGAAGCAAACACAAGGTTAGAAACCCCCTCTTTCATTTGTAGCTCCCATGTCCTTCTTTCTTCTCCAAATGATGTAGCTCCAAATTATGTGACTAAAATCAAGTCTTAACATCCTTTTGGGATATTTAGGAATTGGTGGTATCTCGTCAAACAAGGGATTAACATTGATGTGTTCAAATGTACCTTGGAGGATTTCAATGGTTGATTCTTGATGGGACCTTATAGGTGCCATTATTGCATTTGACAACTCCAAAGGTTGTTTTCCCTTGCTTAAGTCCAAATTGATCATGGGTTGTATGTTTTCAAGTGTTGGGTTGGTTTGATGTTTCGACTTAGGTCGTTCCAAGTTTGGGTTGAATTTGACAATTTCATGGGCTGCCAAAAGTTTGAAGTGTTTGATATGTTAGGGTTGAAGGTACTCATGTTGGGTTAGTTGAATTCAAAGGAGTGTGTTTGTTCTTTACAAGGTATTAACCTAAGAGTTTAACGTTATGACAATAGACTTTGGATCTTGACAAAAAAAAGGCAAAAAAAGATAAGATCAAAATGAAAAAGCCAAATCTACCTTGACATAGGTAGCATTTGACCAAAGAAAATGATAAAATAATCATGATCAAGATCCATCATCCGTTGGCACAATGTAATACTCTAGAGTTCATACTTTTGTTTAGATTTTAGACTAATTTCAAAGGTTTTGGTGTTCAAAATGTTGTTCAGTGACTCAAAATGGTGATGATGCTTAGTGGATATGTGATATGGAAAGGTCCTAAGGTGCAAAATGAGATTTTGGGTGCAAGATGCAGTTTTGGGTCAAGTGTAGAATGAGGAGGTGCATAGGCTTCTAGATGTAGTTTTGGGGTCCTAAAGTGCAGTTTGGAGGCCCAAAATGGTCATGCAGGTGCCTAAATGTATTCTAGAAGTACCAAGCATGCTCAAATAGTACCAAATATGCCCATGGTGCAGTTGGGGCTAAGAAGGGTGCAATTGGCAATTTCTAGGCGCAGTTGGGAAGCTAGGATGGATGTCTGCTGATTTAGAATGGTATGGTTGCCAAGTTGATATGCCAGGAAGCTAAGCTGCTGGGGTTGATGTTATGATGGGTTGGGAGATGTAGAAAAAAGTTTTTGAACTCAGGAATTATGTCCTAAGTGAAGACAATAAAGACCAGTAGATGCAGAATGTAGATCAGGGCATGTTGATGCAAGGGGACCTATCTAGGTACCTAAGGACACTTCTGAAGCCTCAAAATGTTGTCTGGAAGCCCAAACTGAGCTCTCAAACTACCAAGTGTTCTTAGATAGTACCAATTGTACCCATGGTGTACTTGGGGCTCAAAAGGGCTTAGTTGGTAGTTTCAGAGCATAGTTGGGAAGTTGGGCTAAAACTAAGGCAATTCTAAGAGCTATGTTTTCCAGATTGATGCCATAGTGAGGTAAATAGTAGAGGAAAATGTTGACACTAGAATGAATGCTCAAAATGATGTGTATGATACCTAGAATGATGGTTAAAGTGGTCAAGATGAGGGATGGGTATGCAAAGATGCAAGATGGAAGATGCAAAGTGCTAATTTTGGAGGTGAAA